>CABFOQ010021960.1:23057-37608 GCA_900660455.1 Gephyroberyx darwinii | reverse complement strand
AGTTTAATGTGAAGAGCAATATGTTCACATGGATGCCCCCCCAACACACACACACACACACACACACACACACACACACACACACACACACACACACACGTGCACACACACAAATATACATTTTAGAGTCTAACTCAGCAGTACAGACACTTCCACAGTGTCAGTCAGATGAGGATAAAGAGGCTGAACTGATAACAACACCTGATGTAAAAGACATTTCCTTCTGTGTTCATGCGTGTGACCTGAAGGTTGCCGGGTCAAATCCCTGCACCAGCTGGGAAAATGTGGGTGCGGAAACACTCTCCCCTCCCTCAGCAGCTATCATCAAGGTGCCATTGACCAAGGCACTTAATCCCCAACTAGACTGTGGTTGTACTGGGCAGCTCCCAGGTGTGAATGTGTGTTACTATATGAATGTGAAGCAGAGCTCTGCTGGAGAGCAGCAGGCAACCTTAAAGGTGAAATAATCAGATTCACTGTACTGCCTATACTCCTGATGCACTTAGTCTAAGAACTACTGCATTTAGATAACTATACTGTAACTATTATATTGTACTGAAGTGAAACGATATTGAGTTACTTACTGCAACTCCGCTAATGGCAGACACAGGTCTGGCTCCAGCAGAGTTGTCAATTTGATTTCTCCACCACTCAAACCTATCTAGTGTGTATTGAATAACCTCTCTGTGAACACTGTGGGAGTAACACCAGTAATGAACCACACCCTATATTGAAAGTGGGAATGTGGTTGCCGGTGTGCTTGGTGTGTGTGTGTGTGTGTGTGTGTGTGTATTTATGTGCTGGTGTGTTTATATTTGCTCAGAGCCCTTCAGCTGAGCTCACCTTACCCCTTGAGGCTCACTGGATGTATCATTACTCTCTACTAAAATAGCCTGAGAGATCAACTTCAGCCTTACTAAATAAATTTAAACATTTTCAGAGAATTGGACATGCCTATAATAGAAGTCATAGCTACTGACGACAAATGATTAAAGGAAAACTCAATGAGAGAAACACAAAGGCATTCTCTACTTTACGGTGTGTGTGGATGTGTGCAAGTGTGACAGAAAGGTTACTGATGGTGACCTAGTTAGGTCATGTTTCTATTGAAGCATTATGGGTAAAGCCTCCTTTCTAAGTTCAACTGCTGGTCACTATTGACGCTTTTCCCCATCCCTCCCCCTGGCGTCATGGCTGACCTATTACACACTCACACTGATCTGCAAGTGTGTGTGTGTGTACATGTGTGTGCATGTGGGTATACACACTGATTAAGCCATAGTGCTGTGTGAATTGCAGTGCATATTGATGGCTGTCCTCTGTGTCCAGTTTGCAGAGAAGTTTGCAGAGTATAAAGAGGCAGCACGGCTCGCTAAGGAGAAAAGTCAAGAAAAGATGGAGCTGGCCACCTCTCCCTCTCAGGTACACCCAGTACACACTGTCCTAACCAGCACAGTACACTACACAGCATTTTCTCAATAGCTGTCTGTGCATTCACCATGCACTGGAAATTCAATTAGCCTCTATGTTAGGTATTTGTTTGTTCAGATATCTAATAATAGAGTGTTTTAGCGCATATGTAACTGTGTCTGAGAGAAAATTAGCTAGTCCCTAGAGAAATCTGTTCTTTAATCTAAAGGCTGTTAACAGGCTTCACTGTCCTCTGTTCATTATGGGGACTAGGGGAACAGCATCCTGCTGTACTGCAGTCTATTACTTGTACTATTAAAGCCGCAACCCAGATGGGCTAAAATGCTACAGGCTACCTTGCCTTAGCACTTCCCATGGGAGGGGGGGTGTTTTTTATGGAACCAAGTGGACAGCCTTGCACTCATCAAGGGTTGAAAGCCCTTGTGCACTCACCATCAGTGCACTAGTGGTGAGACTCAAGGGATTGCTACATTATACTGTAACTGGAAAGACTGCAGCCCTCCTGCAACAATCCTACAGTACTGTAGTGGTGCTGTTTCGCTGTTGGAAGTCAGGACTTCATCCCCATGCCCACTGGTTTCTTTTTTTACCCCCACACCCTCTCCTTTCTCTCTTCTAAGTAGACTGGAACACATTAGAGAGGAATTATTCGTCTAAAACGAGAAGAAAACAGCCCACACAGCTGAATGCTATATGCTGGTCCCAACAGACTAGACCCCAATGGACCTGCATTGTGAACAGATATTAAATGGTATATTAATGACTGTGGAGAGCAGAATGTAACAGCAGCCATAATCTTCCTCTTATCTCTCACTTCCCTCCTGTCTATTAGGGATGTACAGGCAGCGCCATTGTATTGTGCCGAAGCCCTAAATCGTAATAGCTCTGTTTTATGTACGTGAAGCAGCTAAATGATTTGTCTCTCATATAAGTCTATGGTTGTATGGGATATAAAGATAAGCATTAATCTGTAATTCTGTAATTTTCCAGTGCTATAGTAAGCTATTTAATGGTCTATAGGCATGTAGAATGGCTTTTTTTAGCGCCAGCACCAACAGATTATCAGCCCGCTCTCTCTTTCTCTCTACCTCATACTCCCTCTGGTTGACTGACTTACTCTCTGACATATTGTCTTACCTGCTTCCTTATATGGAGATGATACAACTTCTTGAATTTCACGAGAAAGGATTTAATATATACCAGGTACCAGTAGTATTTTCCGTCTTTTTCCTTGGAATTTGAGTTTCTGAAGGTGGTGCACTTTTCTTTGTCTATTCAGCCACGGTGGCTATCACTGTTCATGCTAACTACCTAGTCCTTCTTCTATGTTTTTCCAAACAAACCGCTCTTGCTGCTTCCAGTAACGTAAAACACATCCTTTCCTCTGCCGTTTTCCCTGGAAAAACCTACCCAACCGAAATGTAGCAAATGTAAAGCTTTCATGAACTGAGTACAGGTTGAATCGTCATTGTGTTATATCAGTTGTTGATAGCAAAATGGGAATTTATTCATTTGAAAATGTTTATTATATTTTTTTATTTATTATATTTATTATAAATTGTCCTCAAAGTTCTCAAGCTTTTCTTTTGCTTTTCAAAATGAACTTCATTGGTTGGGGGATCCTGGCACCATACTGGGCTTGGGGGGCATGTGATGTACTTGCAATGTAGTGGGTTCGAATCTGGCTCTCTCTCTCCTGTCTTTCCTGTCACTCTCCACTATGGTGTCTGATAAAAGCAGAAATGCCTTACAAATAATCAAATAATGTATCTTGATTGATTAGTTGATTGATTCATTGATGATTGATTGACAATGCAGTAACAGCTGAACAACTTTTTCCCATGTGTAGGAGTCTCCAGCAGGTGAGCTCTCATCACCTTTGACCCCAGTGACTCCGCCCACCATGGAGAACATCAATGGCACAGATGAAATCTGTGACACGACTCCCAACTCAGAGACCCGTCCAGAGCCGACACAGAACGCACTGGCCTTCGCACACAGGTAATTCCCACATAGTAACATTGTCGTTGTCACACATTGTCACTTTTATCGCAGTACAGACCTCAGAGTTGGACCATATCCACTCACTGTAACATTCATTTCTCTCAGCGATGACACAGAAACAATTGCGAGAGCGTCTAAAGGCTGTTAGTTGTGAAACTCTGTGCATCTGTTATGTTGTCTCTTGCCAAATCATGAATGTTGTTCTGGTTTTCTACTAGAATCTCTTTCTCTTACTGCTTGTGTGTGTGTGCACACAGAGAGCCAATATTTTTTCCATTATATATCCATTATTTTTTTGTCCATAATGTTTCACATGTCAGCGTGGTAGTTTACTCCCTCTATTTACCCCACCTTTCTTGTATTTTTCCTCTCTAGGGGGCAGTTTAAGACTTGTCGAGTCTGCTCTTTCTGATAGGGATGTCATTGTCCCAACTACTGCGCCATCATAACTCTCTTTAAGACTGTCAGGCACAAGCTTGTCCAAAATAATAGTCTGGTCACAGGTCAGCAACAGGGAGGGTCTTCCTTACAAAGCCCTTACTAACTGCCACTTAATACGTACCTATAGCACATGATGACTCTAATGAGGAGGAGTAACGTGCCACGTGCAGTGAATTTACTTTTTAATGATGATACTGGATTCATACTCATATCAGTGACAGTGACTTAATCATACACTGTCGCTTCATGTGGACCAGCAAAGAGGTGGAGGTCAAAACATTAAGTGTTTCTCAGGAATGAGGTAGCACTTAAGTGATTTATTTTGTTCAGTCTGAGCATGCTCGATGAGGAGGGTCACGTATTTATGATGATACTTTTGCTTACTGCAGTGCAATAATAGCTTTTTCAAGACAATTTTTAACCATTGTTTACTTAAGCTTGTTTAGTCATCAATTTTATGTTGTTGATGCATTATGGAGTATCTGGTAATGTTACCTCTATGGCATAAGATGAACTTTATTAATCCCCCAGAGGGGAAATTGCAAGTACATGCATGTACCGTTACTGATGTATACATTCCTGCTGTCTTTGTGTCCTGTTAGCAGATTGAATATTGACAATGATAATGCATATTGTTTATGATTTTGAATACTGACTCATATAGATTCTGCAGGATGAGGAGGTGAAAGTGCTATGTAAATATTTCTGCTCTGTATAATGGCCTCCTGAAGAGGTGTGGCCATGGGGTTCATCACCAAAAGGTGTCGATACAGCGTTTATGTAACACTTATATAACATACTGTAGGTAGTGGGAGGCAGATGGAGAAAGAGCGACACAGACAGACAGAGAGATAGAGAGAGAGAGAGAGAGAGAGAGAGAGAGAGAAGTAGGCATAGAGAGGAAGACAGAGAGAGGTGAAGGTGCAATGTATAAAGAGGTTTTGCATGAGTCCCTGACACCTATAGGCCGATACACTTATACCCAACTCTAAAATGGAAGCACAGACAGGCATTTGAACTACAGACAGTGTTTGAGCAAATGAACATTTTTCTCTAAGATGAGGAAATGTTCCTATTATCAACTGTAACCTGTAGTCTACTGTAAAGAACAGACTCCTAACTTGCATAATCTCTGTAACCTTACTCTGACTGCGATTCTTATTAATTAAAGATATCAATCAATTGTTTAATGTATTATCATTCTTTTTGTGCGCAACTATTGGTGTTCTGAAAGGAGAAGTAACATCTTTTTCCACACTTTGACAGAAATCTTTCTATTAACATCTTAAATTCTATATAGCCGTGACAAACTCAAGTGCAAGTGCTTAGAAATCCCCACCGCCAAACCATGAACTCTTTGAAGGCTCTACAGATCTTTGCAGTGAGAGCTGGATGTAGAGAGGACACCCACTGCCTGCTGCAGCCTTGCTGCTGATGTGTCTATTAATGCTGCATGCGTGGGAGAAGGGGTCGACTCTCGGCACTCTCACTGATGAACACGTGGACGTTACAAGCGCACCCCAGTCTCACATTTTTTCAAAGGCATATGAATAGGGAAGACACACGGACGTGGGCTACCCATTTATTCTCCTACATAAGCCCCTCTCCTCCTCTCTATCTCTCTCTATCTCTCTCTCTGACACACACACACACACACACACACAAACACACGATTCAGGCTTCATGTGACTTATTTAGTTTGATGTCTGGGGTGTGCCAGTTAAAGCGTCGTCACAGATGTTTATCACTCCCACTGCTTTGACACTAGCTCCATCAGCCCAGACCTCACGTATACGTCAGAGTGCAGCAAGTAAACTGATCACTGTAGCATCATGGTTTAGTCTGTGCTGAACAGTCGAAATGTCGATTCTGAGGTGTTGTGTAATGGTGTAGCCTATGGTTTATTTAAAAAAAAATCTAAAAGCCAAAAGAATAAAATAAAAATGTATGCAGTGCATTTTGAATTTGTTCAGTTTTTTTGTGAAGGCTCACTCACACACAAAGACATGCACACACACAGATGTTTGCTGTCTTTTTGCACTTGTTTACTGGACCTATTCTTGGTTATGTTGTTTTCCATCTCTGGAATTAGATAATGATTTATCTCCATAACATATACCGCATACTCTGCTCAGCAGGCTTGTGTAGGCAAGTATGTGTGGGTGCAGATGGCAGTGAAAGAGAGAGGGGGATCAGAGGCAACTGTATGCATGGCTGATGTCATTATGAGAGGGTTTTGTATATTGGAGGACGTAGGCATCTCACAGTGGGTCTGCAGTAGGCGTCTCTGAGCGGTTTTGATTACTGCAGGATGCAGCTGTCTTTTGGTGGGTTTGCAGAAGGCTTATGTGAATAGTTTTGTATTTTGGAAGACGCCGGTGTCTTTTGGTGGATTTGTCCGCAGGCTTATATGAATGGTTTTGTATCCTGGAGGATGTGGGTGTTTCAGTGGGTGTGCAATATAGGCGTATGTGAATGGTGACGGTGCTGATGTCATGCATCAGGGTGCCACAAGCTCCTCAGGTCCTCTGGTGCTGCCATGGCAACTGCTTTGGCTCCCTGCTTCTTGGAAGGTGCTGTGAGGAGGAAGAACTTACCTGACAGAGTCTCTCCATCAACTCACAGCGGTCAGGACGCGGCAAAAGTAACTGAAGGTTGTACAAAACAAGTTGTATGTGTAAGGTAGTTTATTGAGTCTGGAAAGGGAATGAAGCTTGAGATTGCAAAGTAGTAAAACATAGAGCACCATGTTGCTTTTTTTATTCAAGAGTTACAAATCCGTTGGCATGTACGTCTACACAGTGTACAGAGTTTTGTTCAAACCACAAGTTACACTGTGAATCTGAGGGGAAAAAATCTTCTTCCTTGAAACCCCACAGCCGTACAAAGCCTGGACTCCCGTTGTCTCTCATTACACATCCTTGTTCTGTGGGCTTGCTATAGTTCAGATAGGTGAGACAGAGAAAACTCTATAAGCTCTATAACATTAATAAAGTGACACAGTTTTAGAATTTGTGATTCTCACATGAAATGAAAAAATTACAATGGAACATTTATTCATTTCATTCTAAAACAAAGTGCAAATAAAAATGTGTCATAACAGGTTCAAGGTGATACAAGCAGTGAAATTGTAGCAGTCGGTTCCTGTAGAACTATAACAAAATGATAGAGTAGTCAGCAACAAAGAATATCAAACTGTATGTATTGCATAGCTACGTGCATCCAAATTATAATCGCCAAGCTCAAAATATTTAAGCTCAAAACAGTTCAGTGATAAAGCAGCAGCTAACTTACCATTCCCTCGGAGCGCTTCAGTTCTGCTGTCCTCCACCAGACTCAGCTCAGGTGCCCTCTGAAACCCTTCAAGATGAAAACCAATGGCAAACATCTCTCGCTCTTTTCTCTTCTCTAATGTTCACTCCATCGCTCTCTCTTGCTTTCTCCATCTGGCTCCATCTTCACATCCTGCTCCTCTGGTCTCCGTGTTGGTGTGTGTGGTTTATACATTGGCGGGGCTGCATGTCTTGGTGACAGCATTGCTGCGTGTGTGTGTGGTTGCATGTGTGCGTGAGCTAGTGTGCATGTGTAGGATGAAGTGTCGTCAACCTCCTATGCGTCATACATGCAGACACGTTCGCACTCTCAGAGGGGGTGGTGGTTGTGTAAGAACTGAAGGCGCTGTGGGTGTACGGAGTGAATTAGTTCTGGGCTTTCTCTCTTTTACACTTTACAGAGTGGGTGTTGTAGTGGAGTACTGCCGTGTGTGTGTGTGTGTGCATGTGCGTGTGCGTGTGTGCATGTGTGTCAGTGAGGAGGCGCAACAAAACTGAAAACAACATTGTTATGGGTCATACAACTCTCACCACTCACCACTCTTTGTATGAGCTAAGCTTCCTTGTGTGTTTATACGAGTGTGTATGTGTTTTCATTGCTGTGAGGAATTACTGCAAAGTATGTGGGAGTGAGAGCTCCTTTTCAAAGGTGCTTGACTCGATGCTGGTACTTGACAATGTTTAGGTCTCTTATGCAGTTCTCCCTCTACATCAGCTGTACTGCTATTGTATGAGAGACAGGTTGAGCGGGCATTATGTTAATCTCAACTGAAGGCCTGCAGTGTTCACATCTAAGAAGGGAGATGCACAGCGGAGTCCACATGGTTATGTATGAACCTAATATCATACTTCAACTTTGCAATATCCACCACACTGCCGATATACAAATGTTTTTTCTCCTCTTTTTCTCCCACCCACGCCTTTGTACCGCAAAATTCAATCACACTCAATCACTCTTCTCCCTTGTCTCTCATCTGGTCTTTCCTCTGTGAGTAGCTGGACCAGATTAGGCTCCAGCCAGTCCGAGGATATAATCTCAGATTACAACCCATGTGGTAGACAGCTGCTTTCACAGCTACTGGCGAGCTAGTGTTGACCTGTGGCCTGAGGGCCCGCTGCAGCCCTGTCCGCTTCCCACATTGGAACAGAGATGGATGGATGGATGGATGGATGGACGGACGGACAGACTGACAGACTGACTGACTTACTGACTGACTGACTGTTACATGCCACTGCTGCTTGCACAGTTTAGTAGTTTTGATACTGTGATGCTGCTGTGCTGAGTGTGTGGTCAGGCCATGGGCTTCATGTAGGAGCTTGAGGCCTGAAGCACAGATTGTGTGATTTTTACATTGTCAGATATATATTGTGTACATTGTGTACTTCGCTGCATTGCATGAAAATGTAGGTTTCCATCATCTCTTGTGGGTACACACTACGCCGCATGACTGTTGTGTTAAGCTAACAGTATGTACATCCCTGTGTCTTCCAGCCCCACCATGACAAAACACTGGGAGGCAGAGCTAGAGGCATTAAAGGGGAACAATGCTAAGCTAACAGCAGCTCTGCTGGAGTCCACAGCCAACGTCAAACAGTGGAAACAACAACTGGCTGCCTACCAGGAGGAGGCCGAGAGACTACACAAACGGGTGAGGGAGGGGGATAGAGAAGGGGGGTGGGAGAGACATGGTATCTATCTATCTGTCTATCTGTCTGTCTGTCTGTCTAGCAACATTTTGTATCAGTTTGCTGTTTTGTTTTTTTGTGCAAATAAATCAAATCAAACTGAAGAGGAGAGATAGCTTGGAACAGAAGAGGGAAGGCAGTAAGCGAGGGGAAAGGAGTCAAGTATGTAAGGATGGTGGAAGGAAAAAAGAGAGGAGAGATGAAAGGTGGGATAGGGGGGAGGGTCAGGCAAGCAAGAAATAATCTGGGGATGAATGAAAGGGTGAGATCAAGTTCATATTGTGCCCATCTCGCTCTATTCAGATTTTCCATGTTGTCCATCCTGTTCCTGTAGGTGACAGAGCTGGAGTGTCAGAGCAACCAAACCCCAGTGATCAAATCCCAGAAGGCTGAACTCAACCAAACCATAGAGGAACTGGAGAACACACTACGGGACAAAGAGGAGGTGTGTGTGTGTGTATGTGTGTAAAAGAGAGGGGAAGGGTCCTTGCCTTGTTATTTAAAGGTCTCTATTCACACTGCAACACCCTGTGGTTTTGTAATATGATTCCAATGTTTTATTCTGCTTTTATATCCCACAGGAAATGGAAAAGTTAAAAGAAGAATTGGAAAACATGAATGACCTGATGGAGCAGAAAGACACCCTTAGCCAGAAACTAGAGGTGAGAGTTGAGAAACAGTGTAGACGTACAGAGAGGTGACTGATTGGATTCAGCCTCTAGTATCCAACCAGACTAAAAAAACAGCCATTGCCAAAGTCCACCCAAATTATTTCCATCCTAATGACATTGAAATACCGACAACACTGTCGCTCTTTCTGCAGGAGACAGAGTTGCGCGGTCGAGTGCTGGAGGAGCAGCTGGCGGGGGCCGAGCAGCGACTGGAGGAGAATCAGGAGGAGCAGGAGAATTTCAGGAAGAGCCTGCGGACGCTGCTGGAGATGCTGGACGGGAAGATCTTTGAGCTGACGGAGCTGAGAGACACCCTGGCCCGGCTTATAGAGGAGGCCAGTTAGAGACGGAGCGGCTTGAACTTCACAGATGGAGCCATATGATAACCCCACCCCACCTCACCCCACCCTCATCGCCCCATCCTACTCCCACCCTTTGCTGCCCAATGTACTCAACACACCATATGAGATACTGAGATACAGTACACTGCCCCGAGAATGGCCATGCTCAAAGAGGGCAGCTAAACCTATATGCTGACTTGCAGGCATCTATCTCCAACCCGTCCCAAGCACTCCTATAGATCTGGCAGGATATGATTGTTCAAGGCAATGCAGGGATTACCTCATCTTGCCTTTTGATAGGTTGATATGGGTGTAACCTTGGCCTCATTGATCTTTTCAGTCCTAGAGATGCCTGCCGTGTTTGTTGGGGGTTGGATTCTGATTTCGTTGGCACACTGCAAGCCCCCCCAATTACCTTGAGAACTGTGCCTCAGTGCCACCTGCTGTTTGACTGGGAGAGCTGCTCCACTGCTAGCAGACTCATACAGTCACACACCCCTCTCCTTCCTCTCTAAACTGCCCCCCAAGGGGATGTCGAAAGTCATATGGAAATAATTGCCGTTAAGACTCAGAGAACTGCGCCAAAGCTGCCAAATCCCCCAAAATATTGTCCTCTAACTAGCAGATGCTTTGATCCAAAGTGACTTACTGTACAGTGAAATACTGAATATAGACTCCATGGAAACAGAGTCCTATGGATGCGCTTGGGCTGCCAGCAGAGTGTCATTGGAAGCAGAGAATTAAAGGATGGCTCTCAACCAGCCAGTCACTGACACCAATTGGCCTGGAGTGACATCACTGCTACTCCCCAGCCTGGACACACAGGGCTGCTGGGAGATGGAGTTTGGTTTACAATAAATTGCTTACTTCTCAAGTGGAAGTGACTTCCCTGATGACTACTGTATATCCACAATCTATTTAAAATTCTATATGACCGATGAGTATTGAATCTTCCAGAAGCATTGTTCATGCCACCCAAACATTTAGAGGGTCTGTGCCCGTGTTTAGATCAGTCATCAGAATTCCTGTATCCAAACTGCTTCCACCATCACAGACAACTGACCTGTCTTCCTGCCAAACTCAGTGTGGTGTGTGTTACGGAACAAGGCCTGAACTCCAGACACAATGTGCGCCTTCAAAGCACACATAGGTGGGCACATGTCTGTATATAATATGTGTTTGTGCTGTGACAGAAAGACCCTGTTTTGGACATTGAGGCCTATACACACGCACACTGAGCAATACCAGACAGGTTCTGGATGACACCTCTATCTAACTATCAGGTACTCTACTCAGTGGACTCATGCAGATAGGTAAAATGCAACTCAGCTGATCCCCTGTCCAACACAAAGTGTACTACTTTCGACCGCGAACCTGTGTGGCAGCCCTGTCTGGTCAAAGTAGTGCACTGTGAAGGGCTTAGGGTGTCATCTAAGTGTCATCTAAGAATCTCCACACTCAGTGGAACTGGCCACAGGTTTTCACTCTTCATGGGTGAATACAGAACTGTCCTCAGTTTCTAGTCTTTTATACACAAAACATGTTATCATTATAATAATTATAGAACTGTATAAGATAACTTCCTACTAAGGCGGCATTGTAAATTAATAGATGGACAATTGAAATGCAGTAACTCTCTGCAATGGATTATTCTTGTGTATTCACTTGTGTATTAGCCCAATGGAAAAGTAGTGTAAGTACACAATAATACTCTTTCAAGTACCGAATGAAACCTCCTTAATTCATATTTTACTTACTTGGGTGTAACAACACAATGTAAACACAAAATGTAAAAGTTATGCACTTAAATAAGTACTTATAAAAGAGCTCCAGTACCAGTACAGTACATTATTTATGGGTGCATCATCAGATCTCTTTGAAACCAAGGTCATTGAATTTCTAAAACCTTATATCCTTACATCAGGTACTGGAACCTTTTTCTAAGTACTTATCTTACATTATGTTTGACCTCTGCGTTCACATTGTGTTAGGCTCTTGTAAGTACATTATATATCAGGACATTTCCATGAAGTACTAGCACAGCATGATCATGTACTTGCAACAACTTTTCCCATCGTTAAATGGACAGGTTAATACACTGGAAAAGGGTCATTGTACAGGGAAGTGTTACCCAAAATTCTTCTCTCTGGTTAAACTCAAAGACAGCAGGATGACAGAGATGGAAAACCTTAATATTAATGCTATTGTTAATGAATGCCTTTGTACAGTAGTGGATAAGAAGCTTTTCATTCTCCTGTTTTGTAACTTATGATATTTAATGTAGGTATTATTATTGTATTTAGAGGTATGAGAAGACTGGCAATATTTTTGACTATTTAAAGTAATTTTGAACTCATGATATTTAAGAGGTACCTCAGGCTTATGATGTTTGTAGATTGGTGAGACTTGTGCGCTTGAAGGTGAAAGGACTTACCAAACGCTGGTGAAATCGATCAGAAGACACATCTGTTGGTGCTTCAGCCAAACTGAATTCTTTGTTAAGATAAAAACAAAGACAGCCCACCAGGCTATGAACACACCTCTGTGAACTGAGAAATGCTATGTTTTATATTCAAATACAGTGACCGCAGAATTCAATGCGTGCAGATTGTTTTCATTTCTGTTCATGAACACATTATTGACTCAACTCCCATTTTTCACTGAAACAGACAATCTCATAATTTGGGTCACAAGGTTTTATTCAACTGCAGGGGAGAGGCTGTAAATAAAAAGATTCAACAAATGAAAATGGTAGGAGTAAAGGAGAAAGGGTATTCTTAGAATAGTATGTATATACACTACTGTGTAACAACAATTGCAATGTTTAATAAGTCCATTGTTTCAGGCTATCAAGCTGAATTCACTACCCATTCAGTTGTTTCACTCTTTTTCAATTGTTTCTCTATCTGTGATATTGCACTTCTCTGGTGACTGACTGGCTTGGTAAGACAGAGGCTCAAAGCCACAGACAGCCACCTGTGTGGCTAACAGGTCTACATAGGAAATGTTCAGAAGCAAACACATCACAAAACGTTTTGGCTGGAGATGCTTTGGAAAAACAGGATACAAATGAAGCGAGGAATGTAATGTAAAATACAGTTAGCTGACAAACAAGCTGCGTTCAGGTAATGTTATAGACTAGGAAGAACGTAAAAAACACATTACAGTGTGTTGCTAAGGTCAGTCAGGTGATGGTAGGTTCATGGCAATGGTGTCATGTTCTCAGCCCAGTTTCCCAAAAGTGTCTCACCACTACGTGCATCTTTGGTCATTGTTAAATGGAGCAAAGAGGACGTTAGTATAAAGATGTTTTTGGGAAACTCTGCCCTGGTCAGTTATGATGACATCAAGTCAGGTAAGGTCTTGGTTTGGTTCCAGTTAGATTCAGGTCAGGGTTGGATCTCTGTCCTGTGCTACATGGCGAGGGTACCATGGAAGAACATTGTGCTGACAGTGACAGTGGCTGAGAGACACAATGTTGGGTTCAAGTCCAGAACATGTAAAAGTGCCTCAGATTTGCTCTGCCAGGAAAATGATAATAAAAAACTTTCTTTAGCATTGAGCTATTGTCAAGCTGTACAGTGTGACATATATTTTATATACATATATTTTCACGCACACGCCTTTCCACTGTAGTGTCTGTGAATGGACATCCTTTTGCAACAGGCTCTGATCGCATTAGCAAATACAAAAAGCACAAATCTTTGAATTGAAGCATGCAGTAGCTATTCCAAACTCAAGAGCTCAGTTTATGAATCCACATCTTTTACCTCATGTATATGTGTATATATGTATATTTGTGTGAATTCCCATTGTTACTGCCTCATATTCTGTCCTGTGTAAAAGGATTACATCACAGCTCATTAGGTCCAGTACTAAATATTCTTCATTCCACTAAAACGTACTTGCCTATTATCATAGATACAATGCTTCACCAGTGATAGAAACAAACAACAAAAATGTTGTAATGGTACAGATGCTCTGAATTGAACTTTGTGAGTATTATGTATCCTGAAAGTGCTAAAACCAAACTGGAAAAGAGAAATTTTGAAGTGGAGACTGTGGACTCACTAACATGAAGCTCCGTGCACGCTAGTGTGTGTGTGCGTGTATGAGCACTGTGAGTAACAGACCTCCTACTGTGTGCTTCTGCCCACTTTATGCAAAGAAAGAGAAGACATGAGCAAAGAGGCGGTAGAGGAGAGATGAGGGAAGAGACAGTGAATAAGAAGGCAGGAGAAGCTGCACCAATCAGGACCTCCTACTCTACAGCCCACAGTGAGTCCCTACAGGGATGAGAGAATCTAGCCTCCCACGTACCATCCATCATTCAAATAAGCGTGACTGGTTTCAAAGCTCTGCCGTGACTATCCCACATACCAACTTTGGGAATCACCAACCCAGCCTGCCCACACTCTACCGACACAACCTACTCAATAACAAACCATCACCAAACACAGTAGCTCTGCAGATGACCCAGTGATCCTTTCTCTGATCCACTGATCCTCAGAGATCTGCTGAGATAGGGCGCCAAATAATAAATGCATTGTGACACTCCATATCTCCCACCAGCCTGGCCATATGCTGCTATCAGGCAGATGGACCAATACATGTTCCCTCATCCAGAGAGATTGAGAGAGTGGGG
>CABFOQ010021960.1:0-16583 GCA_900660455.1 Gephyroberyx darwinii | reverse complement strand
CCCCCTCTTCTCTCTATCTGTGAACATCATCTGACCAGCTCATCTAAATGAGCAGTGAAGTGACACCACGTCAGCACACATGGGAATAAAGAAGAGATCAATGCACAGACGCACTCAATATATATATTTGCAACCCTGACATAAAGGCACACACTCTCCTTAACATAGCGTAATGGTTAGCACTCTGAATCCAGTAATCTGAGCTCATTTCTCAGTGGAACCATATTTTGCAAAGAAACCTACCATCCAAACAAGGGGAGAGGAGAAAGATATAACCTTTAGGTATATTTCATTCTTCTCCCTTTGTGAAACACTGTCAATAACTGGCATAGCACAATCAATATCTAGCATGCTATTTGAAGCTACTGGAGGTAAAAGCCATAACCCCTCCTGTGCACATATATGAGATTCCATGCAGTAATGGTTAGCAGTCTAGACTCCAACCAGCGATCTGAATTCAAATATCAGAGGAACCTTCATTTAAGAAGAACCAACCACTCAGACCACGAGGGAGTCAAAAACATAAAGTCTAGCAACAGTTGGTAAAGGCCACACCCCCTACCTTAGTTAGCCTTAAAAGGTGTGGTTCTATGGTGTAATGGTTAGCACTGTGGACTCTGAATCCAGTGATCTGCATTCAAATCGTGGTGGGACTTTCACTTTCAAAGAAACTACCACTCAGATAACAAGGGAGTGAATGAGGGACTTACTATATTTAGGGCTGAAAAAGATCAAATAGACTATAGTTAGAGGGAGACTGCACATGGGTAGCTGTTTACATGTCCCCTGCATGTAATCGTCTAGTTGTAGTGTATTCTGTGCATGGGATGGCAAATGGTCCTTGGACAGTGAATTATTTCCTTTTGCAGCAACAGATTTGAATTTGCGTGCACATATCTCATGTATTTGTACAATGGTGAGGGTCTAAGGCTGGGGGATGTCGTGTACTAACCATATACTGTTTCACATGTTGGGCACTATGAAGCCCTTAGAGACTGTAACGGTGATTAAGGGCTGTACAAATAAATGTGATTTGATTTGATTTGATTTGATTTGATTTGAAGTCATTATACTCATAAAATCATTCTTTCAACAGGTCTGTATTGCATACCTGTTCTTTTTTTAAAGCTGATGCATGTAGAATCTTTACCTCAATATATCATTCTCAAATTAATTTTGATAGCATAGTATAATGAATGTAGAAAAATGAGACCATCACCACAAAAAAATGTATTCTCTGTGTTGCTTTCTGTGTCCCCAGTATGATTTCCTGCAAATTATGCAGGATTGACTAACAGCGCAAAGGAGGGTTTCAACCAAAACTGAGAGAATTAAATGGACAGTGAGCAGGAAAAAGGAATAGAAAAAGAAAAACACAGTCACAAGCATGAGCAAATTGGGAGGAAGAAAAGCTATAGAAAGTCATGCTGTGATTGAGCTGCAGACACTATAACAGAGTTCCTCAAATCCTGGGCCTCGGGGTCCAGAGTGCTGCTGGTTTTCTCTCCTACCAGGAAGTTAATTGCATTCACCTGGCATCCCAGGTCTTGATCAATCCTTGATTAGACAGCTAGAATGGAAACTACCTGGCAGAATAGAAGACCAGCAGTACTCTGGACCCTGAGGCCTGGATTCAAGAACCACTACTCTATAGGCTATAAATGGACCCAGAAATGGAGGACTGAGTCCTCTTGTCCCATCCTGCTCAGACAAGAAGGTTCCATGGTGTAATGGTTAGCACTCTGGACTCTGAATCCAGCGATCCGAGTTCAAATCTCGGTGGGACCTGTTGTTTTCATGGTTTTGGCTTCCTTTCTGGCAGAACACCTCAGGGGCCATGGGCTCACGTGTCTAGGTGCAAACTTGCTGTGCTGTGGTAAAATCACGAAAGTGCCAGAGCAGCGAGACAGAAGGGAAGAGAACATTCTCTGGCAAACATGACTGAGCAGTGAATAAGTGGATTGAGGGTGAAAGAAAACACAGCTGACTTGTCAACTTTGACCTACTACCAAAAGTAGTTTTGTAAAACAAGTGAAGAAATTGTTGATAATTACACTTGTTTACAATGGAAATCAACTTATTCTGCTTTATTTTACTTATTTAGCTTTGTTTCAAGACAGTGACACTTATTTCTAGAAAAGTGATGGGCCTGATGCACATATGAAGACATTTGGAGAGGTATGTGAACAACTGCTTTAAATGCATGATCCCCTGCTTGCTTTCCTGTCTTTGGTCCAACTGATTTCTCACTTCCAACTACTCCAGGGTTAATGTTAGAAGTTTTCACTTCTCCAAAGGAAAGGAACTAGAGGGTTTATTCAAGTGCACTTAGGAAGCCATGTGTGAAAGCTCCCTGCTTAACTTTGCCCTACATCTTTTTATTTCTGTTGCATGCATGCTAATAGCAGTGTGTGTCTGCAGCAACCAGCCACGGCAGTAAAGCTATAGGCCCAGACACAACATGACTTATTCATGTCTCTGTGAGACTGCAGGAAATTGGAGATTCAGGGGGCTCCATTCCAGCTCCCAGTATGTCATTCAACCCTAGGCTGCCACATCCCAGAGGTATATGACATTATAGAGGAGAACAAAACTATGATCCAAAGATTTGGCAATAATGTGAGTGTGTGTGTGTGTGTGTGTGTGTGTGTGTGTGTGTGTGTGTGTGTGTGTGTGCACTCGCTTGTGTGTGCATACATGTTGTGCAGTACTGTCTTTTTATTACTTGCTAAATATAAATGTCAGCACTGCAATAGTTGAACAAAGCAGGAGATGCTTTAAACAGCCTCCCTCCTTTTCTCTGTAATGATCTCACCACTCTTCCATGTGCAGAAAAGGTTTTCCAACCATAAGGCATTCTAAGAGATCAAAGAGAATTGAATTCACACTATGTACCCCCCCCCCTCGCCCCAAACACACACAGACACACACACAGGGCAGAACCTATTTTAAGGGGCATGAGAATTTCCTTTGACCATCTATTGTGTTTTATGAGTGCATGTGCGTGTCTGTAATGGAATACAGGGCACAATCTAGTCTCACCTGCATAACAGCCAACTTCCCATGCAGGCACCCAATATAGCCTACATATAAATAACACCCCAACCAAAAAACAAATCCCTCACACTTCACATGGTTTACAACAATATGACATGACACCAGAAACAATGAAGACTAACAATGTATCATTCCAGTCATTTTCCTCTCTGTCTACCATATTTCACTTCATTCAAATTAACCGGCCTTCTGTGTGTGTATATGTGCTTGTCAATGGAGGCTGGTGAGTCAAAAAGTTGATGAAGGTTGGTAAAATACAAGACATGGCTGGGTACCCAAGTCTCTGTACCCAAGACTAAACAACCCACTTTTTAAAGAAAACGTCTGAAAAACTGTGGAGGATCAGCCTCTGCATCCTATATGGACCAGCCTCCCCTGGTGCTTGTTGCTGGTGCAGCCAATTTCATACATTCATACTGTACATGTGTGAATTGAGTGTTACCTTGATCTGTTGTCTGCGCAACATCGCTAGTTCCCTCATGTCTCTGAAGGGTTGCAGCAGGTACTGGTAGAGTTCTGTGGAGGCCTCCAGTAGGAATCCATATGCCTGGTCCTCTTCCTCATATACCTCCAACAGCTCCACCATACTGTCCATGGCCCTGTGTTTCTCCAGCAACTGCATCACACACACAGAAAATTACTTTTGCTGTGTACACATCAACTCAATCTTCAGAATAATCAGAAAGGCACTGAAAGCAGAATGAGAATGAAATAAAGAGAAGGACAGTTGGTAAACTCTGTCAGACCTTGTTCCATAGGAATTCACAAATGATATGTCTTATTTATTGTATTTATTTTGTCTACTTCAGAGCCAAATGGTTGGGGTTTGTCACAACAGACAACACACAAACATACAACAGTGCTAGAAAGTCGGTTAGACAATCACAGGAAAGTCAATTTGAAGGTCAATTTAGTAATCTTTTTGGTAGTTGCCAACTTACCGGGCACTATCTGGATTGTCTTGGTGTAGTAAACCTCACCCATCAGGTACTAGAGACAAGTCAAAACAAACACTAACAACTATTTTACCCAAGTCTGCTCTGTATACTATCACAAACGTTCACTCAGTCTCTCAGTTCCTCTCTTTCTATGGATCTGTGAGCTCTGTTGTGTAGGTCTTGTGAATCTATGATCGTGTCAAAAGACCACTGAGTCTTCACCTCTCAATGCATGTTCCCCAACACTGGTATACACACACACACACACACACACACACACACAATGTGAAAGGCCAGAAGAACATAAAATATGTCTTTCAGTGGCAAAGAATGGAAAATTGTTTCTCTCTGGTACTGGTAAGTCAGGTGGATGCTTTGTGTAATTGTAAATAATAGGGGTATGTCAGAGTGCTGTCTCTCAGCGAACAACCCTGGCTGGACTGGGCGGGGTTCTTTCTGCTTTCTGTCAGACCGGACAATCCTGCAGGCTACCAGCGAACACTAAAAGACATCAACTTAGCCCTCAAATGGAGTGGGATGATCAATAGGCCAGTGTGTGCAAGTGTGTAAGAGCCTACCACACATTAGACTCCAGAATTAATACCACTGTGACTTTGTTTAAATTGACTGCATAGCACCGTGACTGCAAACTCAAAAGCTTGGGCTGTAATGAAATGCAGAAAGATCAGCAATTCCTCCTTCATCCTCAGGATGAATACACCTTTGAGCAAACTGGAAATCCCATACAGTGATTGGCATTTACTGAAACAATTGGAGCAGATTAACTTGGGTTGGCTGGTGCAGACTTTGAGACTGATAGCTCTGATGTTTGATGTTTCTTGTTCAGGAAGGGTAAGGGTAGATAGGCACAGTTTCCTGTTTTGGGTTTTCTCACTCTCTTTCCTCATTGTGTGTGTGTGTGTGTGTGTGTGTGTGTGTGTGCTTGCACTCTGTGTGAATGGGAGTGGGTGTGGGATGACATAGGATGGAATGAGTCGTGGGTGATTCGTCTCTGCTCCACACAGCCTCCTTTCACTGCCAAAAACAGAGCAGGGAGGAAACGCCTTGGCCAGACACTAACATAAACACACCACACCACAATAAATGGATGTAGTCTCTGGTCTCTCTTACTTTTGTACAGACAGTAAACATACAGGCATATATCAACACTATTGTGAGCTTGCTGTACTTACTGCTGGAGACACGACTACCGTAAACGTTATGCTCTCTCTCTTTCTCTCACTCTGCCTCTCTCTCTCAGTCCTGCATTACCTGGCTCCATGAACCAAGGCCACATTAATCCAGCACCATTGATTAGTTGGATCATTTAAGACCCAGTGAGTATCCGTACAACGTATGTTTATATTAAGAGCAGTTAATCAATCTTTGGCCCTCGTTGGTAAGAGAAGCTGTCGCTGTAGGTATGGGCACTATGTGTATGCCTGGTGTTTGGAGCCTGTCTTGTCTGTCAGAGTGTGTGTTTGGTAAGTCTAGGTTAAAGATACAAACCAGAATTTAGATATTCATTTAAATATTTGGTCAACCATTTGATTTGATTTAAACAGGATTGTTTTACTCCTTATTCCAAAAAAATGATACAATACGTTTCAGAGTAAAATAATTGGGGTGACAGCATTTCACTTGAATGCACCATAAAGCAGTTATGGATCGGGCCTGTAATAATTCACTCCCCTGTCCAGACCAATGTACCGCTCTGCCAAAAACTCCATACATTCTACCTGTCATGTGATTTCACACCAACAAACACACAATATGAAACAGAGTGAGCATGAGACAGACAGAGAAAGAGATATATATATAGCGGAGGCAGTCTGATATATCATCTGATATCAGGTGACTCAAAAACTCATTCCAAATTGAAATATAGTATGTCAC
Source organism: Gephyroberyx darwinii (assembly GCA_900660455.1). NCBI lineage: Eukaryota > Metazoa > Chordata > Actinopteri > Trachichthyiformes > Trachichthyidae > Gephyroberyx > Gephyroberyx darwinii. The sequence continues at coordinate 10,692 of CABFOQ010021960.1, read as the reverse complement.
CTAAGTCTTGAAGTTATAAATTACCAAGAACAGCCCAATATAAATGGTGGTGCTATATTCTGAAGAATTAGGACAGAAAAACTAGACATTGACAGTTTACAAAGTCATGGTAGCAACTGTCAGTCTGCAAGCCTGTCTATCAGTGGGTTTAATGCCTCTTCTCTCAAAGAACGTGACTCGGCACGTCTTTCTGGCAAATAGGCAGATTCTAAATGGAAAAATGTGCCTGGAAATGTGAATTATGTCAGCATTCTGTGTGTTTCTGTGTGTGTGTGTGTGTGTGTGTGTGTGTGTATGCACTCTCAGCTGTGTAACAGCAGCAGACAATATGAGTGGACAACACTCCAGGCAGAAAGTGTTTATACTTAACATAAACGTTATTACATACTTATTTTTACATAAATTTACAAAATCTTACTAGCTAGTCAGTGGGATTGCTTGTTTTAACTTATTTACATCTTACTTCATTGATCTTAATGATTGCAAATGACACAATTTCCCTGTCAACTGTCTCATCAGTGGGTACTGGTTAGGTGAGACATGCTCTGCTCTCTCTCCTCTATTTCTTTGTCCCTCCCACTATGTTGCTAGATGCTATATTGTGGTATGCATTGTTCCACATGGTGTGTCTGGGACATCTGGTGGCCTCTCCTCCTCCTCCTGTTCATAACCGTAGGTACCTATTAATGTCTGATCCAAACCAAGTCAACTTGCCCACAGGCTTAGCTTACCCGCATGTATATTATGCATTTGCATTAGTCAAGGATGTAGTGGAGGGTAAACAGAGCTAAACTCAGGTTACCCACCTTTCTGGTTGTGGAATATTGTTTATCAAAGATCACAATAAGTAATGGTGGTTGTGATCCTTATGAAAATCACCAACTGGAGGTCATAGTTTACCCACCTTTACAAACCACTACATCTCTGGTGATAGTCTCTAATGTAACTGAATACAACTGAATGACAATTGTCGAGAGATGTGCTTCACAGCTGGCACATGAACCTCTCACCTCGTGTAGATGTTTCTTCGCACGGCTGAGAGCCTCATCATATCCGGATTGTCTCAGTTCACTCAGGCTCTCGTAGTATTCATCTGGGTCGTCATTTTCCGTGAACAGAACCTGTGACAGGATCTTCCAGCCGCAGGTATCAAGCGCATGGCCCAGGTATACCTGTAAACTGTAACACTGCTCATCCATTTCGGGCTCGGACACCCCCGCCGAGCCGAAAAGCACCGTCCACATCCCCGCTGGTTCCTCCGGGAAGACCGGAAGGCAGGGCTCCAGGTCGGAGTTGACAGAGCACAGCTGCAGGTGGACCGTCCGGAGGTCCTGGAAGGAGAAGAGCCCGGCCCAGCTGCAGTCCTCTCTGCACAGGCTGTCCAACTCCTCCAGGTCCAAACTGTCCACTGTGGACGGAGGGGGGTCGTCTCTCAGTGATTCCAACACCTCGGTGTCGGGGCTAACCGGGGATGCTGCAGCTTTACTCACAGTTTGAGTTTTGGCAGGGCTTGACTTTTTTGCGCTGAAGCCTTTAACCGCAGCTACCTTCACCCCTTTGCTGGGTCTCTGGGCTGCTTTATCTTTAATGGGACTTTTGGGCCATTTTGTTTTATCCTCCTCCTGAGTCGTCGTCTCCGTCAGAGGGTCCCTTCCAAAGCTTCTCCTTTGCACCGTCCTGTTATGACACGTAATGGCAAATTTGCCCTCCACTTCATTCCAGGCGACGATAAAAACGAATTTATGCTTTTCCTTCTCCTCAAACACATTCGGGCGAACGGCTACCCACCCCGACTCCAAATGATCCTCCATTGTGAAGGACATATTCGCAGGATTCAAAGTGATGAGACAAAAATAACAAAGGTGGTCGCACGCACAAACCTACGTTGGCACTCAGTTTAAGATTTGGACGCAATGTAGCAAAACGGCGTGTGTTACGATGTTACCACGGAGTTACAACGCGGAAAAAGACGTTTTCTCCCAGAGGATCTTTTGGCTGACTGGATATCCTTCTTTGCTCAAGCGGATGGATTTGGAGCAGTGCGGTGTCGTTTCCCATTTCTGGCCCACCTGCTTTCTACTCGTATGTCTGTCTGGCAATCCCTGCCTCTCGCCGTTAGGCTTTTCATTAGCTTTCTGACAATACAAGATTCACATCGGTGCGTGCGACCGTTTGTTTACCAGGTCCAACGGTCGATCCTTCTTTCAACTGTGTTCCGTTATTCCCGATCCCTCGGTTCCAGACCCCCCTTCTCATCACCATAAACTGGAAGCGGGATATAAAAACGGCGTTCATCGCTCAAATGCAGCAGACAGAAACAACGAATACTAAGATTAAGAAAGGCGTTTGTCCAACCCCACTTTTTCGGATTCCTTAGCATCGTTCCTGAGCTCATACCAGTGTTTTCATCTTCCTTTGACTAGACCACATACGTAAAATACCGATGCTGCCTTAGCGTGCTGTCGGAAATATTGAAATTGCATTTGAGCACACATGGAACGACCCGATATGGTAAACACGACCAGGAAAGACAAAAACAATGATTTAAAACATAAATTATACAGCATTTTCAGAGTTTCTCCCCTACATTCTGCCACTGTGGCACAAATGACCTCGGTACGCCTTGAAATAAGTAAACAAAAATATTTTTGTTACGGGGCCAATTATGTTATTTACGACCAAAGGTCTTGAATGGCGACAAGTTATATTACGTCTTTCGAGGACGATAAAGAGTTTCCGAGGATCTCACGAAGGCAGCATATGAATCTCAATTTGAGCAGGGCACGTAGGGACGTGCTGACGTTTTAGGTTAAGCACTAGGATGTTTTGCAGAATCTGTCTTTAGGCTACAGCACCTAACCAGCCAGCAGCTCTGGGCTCTTAAACGAATCATGCTTTTATACATCGATGGATAACTATTAAAGGATAACAGTTATATTTTACACCATAGCACTTGTTAAGTTAAAGCGTTATAAGAGTCAATCTAAGGATTTATATATGTTATTATTACATTAAATTACATTACATTACAGTCATTTAGCAGACGCTTTTATCCAAAGTGACTTACAATAACTGCATTCAACATAGGTAGGCAAGAGAATTAATAGTCACCAAAAATCGTGGAAAAAAAAAATCTCCTCCCCAAACAAGCATCTAAGAGCAGAACCAGTGCTAAAGTAAAAGTGCAATAAGCTATATCTATATATTTGTAAACAAATAAAACACATAGGGAGACAGAGCCCACAGGTGGATGCTGCGGTGGTGGTGGGGTGTGAGATTCATGTGCAGCAGTAGCAGCAGTAGCAGCAGGGACAGAGCAACACAGTGCAGCAGGGGAAGCAGCAGCAGAGAATGAGCGAATGAGTTTGACAGCTTAAATAGACCGCCCCAATTTGCAATGGCATTACACGTGAGCTCAGATGACACATCAACTGACTGAGCTGTAGCACCATTCCAGTCGTCTGGCTGAACTAGGTTTACGGGTTCTTGCTCCATTTCAGTTAAACAACTCATGTATTCATTATGAAATGTTTTTATTGAGAATAAATGTACATACAGATTTTATTTTGGTGTCAAGGCTCTGTTGCATCAGCCTCTGTGCAACGTAATTAAGCTAGCCAAGTGAGGCAGGGAGCAATCAATAGGATTCTCCCAAAACTGCAACAGCTGAGCCAGGCACCAACTACACTATGTGTACCAGTGGAGCACCCACCATATAACCAAGCCCATATCCCAATGTATCTCTCTCGAAAGGAGACACAATGATGAAATGAAAAGCCATTGCACTTCTGGATCTGACTTGGTCATACTAGCATTCTGTGAGTCCTTCTATGTGTATAGCCAGGCACCAGCCGCCTTGTGGCCATTCCTTAGTTGGTACAAGCTTTGCAGATAAGCCGCCAACAATGAATATGGTACCTAGATGAAGAAAAAACTATGTGTATAGTGGAGCTCTCACTATTTCCATGAGGATGCCCAAAACTGATCCTGAATACAAAGCCACTACATCAAGGCCATTTTAGGATCTACTTTTATCCTTATTTGTACGAAACCAGCAGTCCACCTGATATACAGCAGTAACAGTAAATTGCAAGCATGCCATTCATCACATTAGCAAAGCATATAAAGGCACTGGAGCACATTGTTGAACCAAAAGGACTGTTTGTATAGAACATGTAGCGTTCATGGGCAGCAGAGGACATAGCAAGCGAACATTATCTGCTTAAAGTAGCCTAACCTGGCTGGCATCAGGCACTCTATGAAGACAAGAAAAAACTTCCAGAAAAAACCCTACAGGGAAGAAAAAAAACACTGGTACACAACATTGAGTGAGTTGTTTCAGAAGTATCTTACTAATTCTGTTTTAGGACAGATTCATACTTTATTTGCATTACAGCGGTTAAAGTCTACACATTTTATGAAAGAACTGCCGGTGTCATCAAGTTATCGGTGACCCTCACCTTTAGACCTCACCTATCCAAGGCCTTTTTCAGCACATTGGATTTCTGTGAGAAGCTTCTGGGCACAAGTACATTATATAGCTAAAATGCAAAGTGTAAAACAAGTAAAATAGATTGGAAGAGTGCAGTACATCTGCTTATGACACAGGATAGGACAAGAAATCCACTGCCAATTTTTCTGATAACACAATTCATAATTGACAGCAATATATCACTGCTCTCTGATAATTTTAAGTTTGACATGAGTGCATTTTAGCTACTTAGCCAGCAATAGTGTCAGACATTGTTACACTACATGCACCGTATGGACGAAACAAAAACCATTGCAAAACAATGCTTTTTTTCACTAAACTGAACTGACTCCTGTAGGAGTAGTTGGTGTGACGCCGGCAGTAGTCTGCAACTAAAGCTTGTTCTACGTCAAATAACTTAAACCCACAGCAAAAAGAAAGAACTTGTCCTGAATGATATAGAGTCCAACCGATTCTCGGTAAAACAGAACAGGTGTTACACATAAACATTAGATTAGTCGCGGGAGGAGTCCTGTCATTATTAGTTCACATGTGGTTCCATGGTGTAATGGTTAGCACTCTGGACTCTGAATCCAGCGATCCGAGTTCAAATCTCGGTGGGACCTGCTAGTTTTGAATATGCTGGTATCAGTACCTGATTTCATTTACATCTATCTGAAAAATAGGCAGGTAATTGCTACTTGCTTGTCTTAAACCTAAGACCCGCATGGTAAATCGAGTGAGGAAAACGGAAGACCCTCGTTATCTAAAACCTTACCGGAAATAACATCTGGAGTTATCTAACAAGAGTTGGGTTTGATGAGGTAGCTTACTCGTTTCGCAAAGACCATACCGCCACTATGAGTTTGCAAGTTAAGTTATATTATAAGTGTTGGGCTCCATACACAAATAAGTAACGTTAATGCATTACTCATTGCTCGTTGATGATGTTGAATGATCCAATGTTCTTGTCATCTTTTAGCCATACAAAATCAATATAGTGGGAATATTTCCAGCGTATCTTCCATTTCTCATCTGAACTAGTTTAGTGTGAGAGACGGACGACTAATAATGAAAACGAATTGGGGGATGGGGTGGAATAGAGTTTTGGGATAATTTAGTGTTTTTTCATTTTACCTCTACTTTTTGATTTAATCTGCTGTACTGAACACATGCGGGGAAAAATGGCCTCACTAATGTTAAATTAGTAATCAAGATAATGAGACTATTCCTGTAGCAAACAAAAGCATACAAGGTGTCTGCCCCTGCTCTTCTGAGTTGACCTGAGAAAAGCCTGTCAAGTTATTTTCAGCTGAATATGTTTGCTCTGCAACTTCCAAACATCCAAAAAATACTGAAAAAGAAGGAACAACTATTTGCATTATTCATGCTATAGCCAAACCTGCAGGCCTCTGACAAAAGAGCGATGAGAAGTGAAGTTGGTGCGATAATAAACATGGCTGACAGTCAATTTTGACTTACAACCAAAATAACCTCCAGGTTTGAATTGAAAGGAAACGGCACACTGTTGTTCTTTCTATTCAGCTTCAGTAGTGAACTGACAGGGCAGCTGGACATGTAAGGTTTCTGTCTTCATTCAATGTGGAGCATTAAGCCAAGGTCGCTCTACAAAGGAGAGTGACCCAACAGAAAACTGACACTGAATTTCTGTCATTTTAACATTACGTCCATCAGAACCTTTGTGCAAAACTCAAATCTGAACAACTGTGTCTTTAAACTTGTCTGGTCAGTTACCTGTCCCGCGTAACATTTTGCTAGCACAGCCCAATTGGATTTAGTTCTTCCTTTCATTGTCTTGTCCGTAATGCATGCTTGCTAAAGCCAGTGTGTCAGCAGCAACCAGCCCCGGCAGTAAACCTATAGGCCCAGACTCAACATGACTTATTCAGTCTCTGTGAGACTGCAGGAAATCGGAGACCTAAGGGGCTCCATTCCAGCTCACAGTGTGTCACTCAACCCCAGTGTGCCACATCCCAGAAGTATGTAAAAGACAGACAGTATGGAGAAGGGCAAATCTGAGCATCTTGCATGTGTGTGCACGTGCTGCACTATGAAGGTGAAGGCTAGTTATTAGTCATTTGCAGTATTCTTGCATGTGTGTGCACATGCTGCACTATGAAGGTGAAGGCTAGTTATTAGTCATTTGCAGTATTCTTGCATGTGTGTGCACATGCTGCACTATGAAGGTGAAGGCTAGTTATTAGTCATTTGCAGTATGAGAGTCAATTAGCTAAATGTAAATGTACTGTCACCACTGCATTAGTCAAATGAAGCTTGTCCTCTAATCACTTATTTACACAACCTCTCTCATTTACTTTACTATCACCACCTGCAGAGAGAAAATGCTGTCCTCAAGGTCTAACTATACTGAATAACAACATGTCTAATATGTGCAGAAGCATGAGAAGTTCCTTTGTGGCATAACCTCAATGTAGGCCCAGCTGCATAATGGGTCCACTCCAAATACAGAAACACTGACAAAAGAGACTTTCCATACAGGGATCCAGAATAGCCTCCATCCACATTACCCTCTAACCCCAAGACAAAGCCCACTCACTTCACATGTTTAACAAAGGAAGTACCCGATATCACAAACAACATCTTAAAACATTAATGTGCTATCCCATATAAGTGAAAACATCTGCCAGTGGGGTGAGATAATTTCATTTGTTTCCAATGCATTTTCACTTGTTTCATTTTTCTAGAAACATTGGTCAATATGTTGAAACACGGCCAAAATCATTCCAATCAAGAAAGTGACACTTGGTTCAAGAAAGCTCTTAAAACGGGTTTATTTTCAAATTATCTCACCCTTATTGTCAGATTTTGTCACTTTTTTCCAGAAGAATACAATTTTTAAGACTCAGCACTAGAATAAATAAAATAGTATGGACACTTTTTGTATTTCTGAGAAAACAATTCATTCATCTATCCACACTTTTCAGTGTCTTGTCATCGTTTTCTGTCCACCATTCTCTCACGCTTCAGTTATTTCAATTTGTGTGTCTGTGTGTGTTTTCATACACGCACACATCTATGCGTGTGTGTACCATAATAGCTTTCCTTTTGTGTGTCTGCATGTTTTCACATATGCGTACATAGCCCTGCGTGTGCATTATTTGTGTGTGTGTGTGTGTGTGTGTGTGTGCTGACAAAGTTGTGTCGAGGCCTACAGTACATCTCCATAAACCTGTTGCTCCCCAGGGAGAGAAAAGAATGACCAGTGGATAATTCATCTAGTTGCGTCTCATAGCAAACAACAGGAAAAGAGCAGGGAAGAAACACATTGACCTGACACTCACATAAACAAACAGCATGGCTCAGTACAGCCTGCCCACTGCACGGAGCTGGTCTCTGCTCACTCTCACATACAGTAAACACACAGACAGTACACTTAAGGCAGCCCTGGAAATATGACTCTCTAGCTGATCATCGGACCTACGAAGTTTTGGAATATATTAAATCTTGGTATCCCCTGGAGGGGAAGTATTATTAGTGGTGTTACAGGCCTCAATTCCAGTTAATCCCCACCGCTCTACCTTGTTATTGCAGGAACAACAGTCACACTGTCTTTATTTCCCCTGCCTTTCCTCTCAGCTGGAATCAAAAGCCAAGTAAAGAAACAAGGACAAGTACAACAGGCCATTTTTACAGATGAAGTAGCATGAATTTGTCACAATGAAATTTACAGTTTTGCTTTGAACAAGAACTAGCCATACTGATTAGGATTGCCAGATGTGTTCCTCTTTTATGACCCTTATGTGAGCCAAAAATGAAATCAAAAGAATGGCATGCGATACAACCCAGTAAGTTCTGACAGCAGCAGATAAAGCCTACTGCACCTCCTTTGTGTAAATGGTCTCATTTAAACCTGACTATGATGTAAAATACCAAGGCACATTAAAGAATGAAAATGTTAGGTATATTCACACATATGTCCCTGAAGAGTTTGAGGAAGAGCACATGCAGAATATGTAGCTCATATATTGTCGGTTCTTATATCGGAGGCTCAGGTGAAAACATTTTAGACAATTCCTTCAATCCAATAAAACATTAAAGCTAATTGTGGTGTGTTTCAACAGGGGGCGTCGTACTGCAACATATGAGTCTACAGCAGTCTTGCATCACCTTATTGTTTTTTTTCTCTCTCTCTAAGCTGCTAGACTCAGAGCCACATCATTGCTGCACCATTGATTAGTAGAATATTTTCAGGCCCAGTGAGTATCAACACTCTGTGTGTTCATATTAAGAGCAGTTAATCAATCATGGTCCCGTTGTGTGTAAGGGTATCTTTGGTCAGACTGGGTTAATAATCTATTTCTTCCCACTCCCCAGTGGTTCACTCAAGTAAGGATGTGTCCTTGATGTATAAAAGGAGATCAGCAGCAATAACCACAAATTCATAACGTAAGTGACAGAAGAGCTTCTTAGCCCATGGAGGTGTTGTACACTAAAGTCAAGTCAAGTTTATTTGTATAGCCTTTAATCACATTCTGAAAACAATAAATGATGGTACACAACACCCCCAACCCCCAACCTCACAATGGACAAGAAAAAACTCCACAAAACCTTTTAGGAAGAAAATGGAAGAAACCAGCATGAGTAGACAGACCAGGAGAACAGGATATCCAAGCAAAATGCCCATCGGCAGGAAGCTGAGCTAGTGCAAGCTAACTGGTCTAACCTTACCTTACAAAGCTACGTTTGGCCAAATGACTGAGAGAATAAATAAGTTATTAATCACAACAGAGAGACTGTTCCAGAGAGGGAGTGCAAAAGGCTCTACAGCCTGCAGTTTTCTTTTTGACTGCTGGGATAGATAGGTAGCCAGCATCCAGCGTGGCGGTATATGTGATGCCACAAGCTCTGATAAATAGGACGGTGCCAGCCCGTGTAATAGTTACTAGAAGCACCTTAAAGTCGCTTCAGGAATGAACTGGGAGCTGGGAGTGTAGTCCCTTGCATATTTTGATCCTTGTTTGCAGACCACATCTCATGATCCTACAAGAAATGATTAAAAATGTAATGCAGAGGTCAGCTCTGCTTGGAGCCCTGAGTACAGTCTGTGGTAAGTGCTTCAAATGTATTTTGATTCTTAAATAGACCTAGTTTTCTTCCTCTAGTTTCATACAGGGACACTCAGGATTATTCTTGATTATGTTCGGCCTACTTGTTGGCCTGTTTTCTACAGCATTTCATCATAGATTGATCTGTCATGCTACAGACAGCAGCAAGAATACTGACAATACATGTTTTTATGTGACATTTATTGATTTAGAATAGGAAAATAATGGTATTATTCTAATGATACAAAATAATACAAAAACATTTCTCCAAACAATGAGTCAGTGTTGAAACTGCTTTTGCATTTCCTCTGCTACATTAGAAAAAGTATGCAGATTGAAACTTTAACATACAAGAGAGTACAAGGAGACAAAGGAGATGTAAGGTGTTTGGTTCTTTTTATTCTAATCGTTGCCCTGAATCTCCCTGTCATTCATCTACAGGTTTGGCCATGGAGAGGCACCTTGTGTGGCAGGGAGAAGGTTCTCCCAGGATGGACTGTAGAAAATAATAACACAAGGCCACGGCTAGAACTGTAAAAAAAAAAAAAAAGTGAAACAGAGGCAAAGACAATGAATCAAACCATAGTGGAAATATGTATAGGGTTTAATCTGTAGTATTTTATCTTCATCTCAGAATTACCGCAAGTTTTTTTGTTTTTGTACACAACACAAGTCGGTGTTTTTTCCTAATATATTCTTACAGATTAGTCCAGAAATCCTGATTGGGTTTTAGTTTACTTGTGGTGCTTGAGGCTAGACTCTGGCCTGGGAAATACTGATAAGACAAGGCTGCTGCTGCATGAAGCAGGAGGAACCAATCTCTGCTTGGGACACTACAAAACAAGATTATATTTGCTTTATGGGTCAGGGGCAAGGCCTTGCTTGAATGACTCCCACAGTAGAGGCAATTGTACTTTTTCTAACTATACCAAACACATAGTGCATATGTGCAATTGTGCCTTTTTGTATAAACACTATACACACCAACACAATTGATTGATTGATATATATATATATATATACACACACACACACACATATATATATATATATATATATATATATATATATATATATATATATATTACTATTATATACCATAACTCCTGTTCCATACTGTCGTCTCGTCCTCCT
>CABFOQ010021959.1:0-16807 GCA_900660455.1 Gephyroberyx darwinii | reverse complement strand
ATGTAGAAAAGTTCTTGAGTCTGAGGTTCGTCTTATTTGAATATATATTTATTACAAAAAGGATCTCGAGAGGAAGAGGTGTACACCGCACATAGGCAGCATACATTTCTTCAAAGAAAAGAGGGTTTGCACTGGTCTTTAAGTACCAGTCAAGGACGTCAGAAGGACGACAGAATGTGCAGACATAGCAACAGTTTGACGCAAAAGGAGATAGAAGGACCGTGAAGGCATCATATGTTGTGTCCTCGTTCAGAACATCCATAGATAAACAGACTTTCTGGAGCCACGGTGACAAGGGCCTCTGGGCATGTGACGTTATGGCCCCAAAGGTTACAGAGAGGAGACCATTCTACTCACACAGCATGAAACAGTATATTCTCAAGGGAGAGTCAGTACCTCTGTAGTCCATATATGTACATGTATAGAGGTGTAAGTTAAATTTTCCACGACAGAGGGGGTCCTAAAAATCAGCTGGTGATGGAAGACAGATTTTTTGCTGTCCATATAACCATCTAATCTTTCAGCTAACACCGCAGTAAGATTTTTATGTTCTGAGCATAATCATACTCACCTTAGGACTGATATACCAGCGTGCATGTCAGTTGTATGCCCCTTTGTTACTATTACGTTGAAGGCTGGAGTTGGACAGTACAAACTTCTATCTACTACTGTATAAGTATTTAAATACATTTGTATTTTATGGAAAATCACAGCAACAGTGTATAGTTGCATCTTTCAACATGGCAAAAGGAATGGAAAGCAGTCAAAACCGAGGGCTGGCATGAGGTGATTTATTGAGCGTTGAGCTTTTCCTTCTCTGTGGCAACCTGGTCTTTGACTTTTCTCCATGTTGGCTTTCTAAAGGTGGAGAGATGTTTCATTTCCCCCGAAACCTACTCTTCTTCTTACATTTAATTTTGCTCTAAGTGTTACCTAACTTCTCAAAACCCTCTGCTTTACTTAAAGTTATATATGTATTATTGTTCCTTGCACTTGTTTTTGCACTCTACCTGCATTTAACTTTGTTTATGCCTTCGTTGTCCTTTAAATCACCTCTGATTTTCTAGCTTAGTGGTCAATTGCTGCCCCTCACATCAGTTATTTACTTGCTCGTTATTAGCCTGTGTGCATTTTTGAACTCTCATTGAGGAGTTTACTGGGTATCCAATGATTGGGATCACCAATGATCAGGGTAGTCGGGCTGTCCGGGTTGTACGGGCGATGTTAGGATGGATGGAAGCCGAAGGGACAGATTAGTTTAACCCGGGCGTCGGAGAGCATACGGGGGTAAATGTAAGAGCAGATTAAACTGGTATCCTGATGTCACCGCTCAAGACCGCAGGAAGCTGCATCCCTGTAGGTTCATCACCTTCCTGTATTCTCTGTGTGAAGGAGCGTAGGAGTCATGGAAACGGACAGTTACACTGAATAAATGCAACTATGATGTGCAACTCAAAACTTAAGTTTAGTATAAATCAATCAATCATTCATCCAATGGTAAGGATATTCCAAAAAAAGTGACTGCAGATAACTATATTTTTCTAAATATACCTCAAATGTACCTTGAGGCCATTTGACAGAATGTTGGCTACAGTGAAGATATTTCATTACCATAGCCGCAGTGACTATTTGTGAAAACTGTTTTTCACAAATAGTCAAATTTAGACTCATGTTGTTACTATAGCTGACGTTGAAAGCAGCAACCTCCATATGAGCTCAGACTCTGACATTAATGGTCCTGCAGAAATGAAAACAAAAATAACACTGTCTGGTTCTGCACAACAGTATTCAATGTGTGTGCAGTTTTCAGAATGAAAGCAGGTGAAAGGTGGTGGCTGTGAGTATTGGCTGGGGCAGCCGGTATCAGTGGCTGTTGCATGAGTGACGAAAATAAAACAACGTTCCCACAATTACATCTCTTACGGTGGCAGAGAACAGCAGAGACGTTCTTCCCACCTGACGATGTTCAAGGTTCAAACTATTTGACCGTTGAGGGTGTTGCTGCTTCCCAGACAGCCACAGGTGAACTGGGTGAAAGCATTTTGAAAAATGCCGTCGATTTAGCCCTGTCTCTGTGTTTTGTGATGCGTTATGGTGTTACGGCTTTTGTGAGACACGAGTAGCTGCTGCTGTGTAGGCGTGAAATGCGTGGGCAGCTTTCACATTTGCAGTTACTCCTGTTGCTTTGGAATCACGCTGCGTGGCAGATTCATACATATCTGTCATTCACACACTGGATTTGACTATACGTTCATTATGTGGAGGGGAAATGGATCATAAAGCATCTAATTATGGTTGAAGTGTGACAATTTAACATTTTTAAAACCTGAGCAATTTAACACACATAAAAAGCATGCGCAGAGATAGGAGCAAACCATTGCTGGAGCACCTGCCTGATTGGCCTCTCAGGGACAAAGTGCCCTTTTGAGAGATGTTTTTTTTTTCATGCTTGCCAGAACGACAAGCATCTGCATGGTCTGATGTCGCTAAGAGACTGTAGAGTTTTAATTAGGTCCTCGTTGAACTGCACATGACAGAAATGCCTGTGGTAACTAGTAGAAGGGTCATTTCAGGTCCCCTGGTGTCCTGATAAGGTGGGTTGTGTCCTTTTACATTGTTTGATTTAGGTTTCGGACTTCATTATGAGTGGGCTTAACCCATTAATGAGGACATAATGTTACCATGGTAGGCCTTGCTATGTGTATGTGAGCAGTAACGTGCTATTATTGGTGATTTGAGAAAGGACAAAGACACTGCACTCTACTCACTCTACTCAGCGGTTCTCAAAAGGGCCTAATTCAAGTTACATGGGTCTTACGTAGATTGAGATAGCGGTTCCTATTAAGGCTTGAGGTTTTAGGGCGTGCTTCCCCTAGCCCACAGGTTTATTCAAAACCTTGGTTTCTAGTCCTTCCTCTCTGTATGCTGGAAAATTCAGGTCATGCTCCTCTTCATGTCTTTCTGCTGAGGTGCTGCCTTTAAGTACAGCGTGCCATTGATTCAGTTTTGTTTTGCATGACGCCGCAAAGATTGAATTGGACACGCCCTTGGGCCATTTACTGGATAAAAACAAGGTCAAATATACTTTACAAAATCTGAAGTGATTTAGGTTATTTGGCATTTTTGCTCATAAGAAATATTTTTTTATATCAAAATGAAGTTTTATATCAGTAGATGAGTTTCAACTACAACTACAAAGCTTCTCTCCCATTGTATTGCTATTACTAATACTATTAATACTACTATGCAAAACCTGTTATGGCCACGTCTTCATCACATGGAACATTATGCTGTCTTTTCTTCTTCCTCTAAAATTGTTGTGTGCACGGTGGCCTGATGGTCACATGATGTGTGGAAAAACTGCAACATCATGGAATCTGTCCTTGAGTGTACGTTGGTGTCTGGCCAATATACGTATTTCTTTGTGCTTCCCTCATTGCCTTGAAACAGCAGATGTTTCCCCAACATCCTTGGACATCCTGTCTGCATCAAAGAATAAGTCACTGATCAAGTACAGATCGAGGCCCTATTCATGTGGAAATGGTGGATGCACAGGGTGATTTCTTGGCACCCTCCATGCGCCCTGGTAGCGCTGCAGAGTTCTTGTTTTACATCATGAAACTGAGTTTGACATGCTGCTGGGCTGAGTAAGGACAAGAACATACATGTGGGCTTAAGTCAGGTCAGAATACACGTATCATAATGTGAACGTAGACACTCCTTGATTTAGGTGTAAAAGCCAATAACTTCCTGTTGTTCTGATATTTAACCTTAATGTACCTCACCGACACCAAGGCTCTTCCAGAAAGAAGTGGCTGGTAAACTAAACCAACAATGAGGTTTGGCAGGGTGAAAAAACTGTAAAATGGGCAATCCATGCTGGTGCAACCGATCATAAACAACAATGCGCTGTGGCCTGCGCGTATGTGTGTACAACAACAGCTGGACCAAACAGCTGTCTACTCCGGATGTTTTTCTACTATTTCTACTACCCTCAACTTCTACAGCATTGGTTCCCGGCTTGAGGCCATCAGAGGTCTAACGGCTCAACGTGTGAGCGCTGCCGTCGAGGCCGCTAGTGTGAGTGACGTGGCGGTAATGTTTCAGAGATCCTTCATTGTGCCTCTGAAAACATTAGGATATTAGGACAGCGCTCACATAGGCAATGAATAATCCGCCACCCCGGTCACCGTATTTAGGCAGATTGGATGGCCATGTGCTTCCCCTTACTTTCAACTTCCATATATTACACTTGTTAAATATTACATAATCCCGACGGCAGTGCTAAGTATGCTGTCCTACAGAACCCCTTCTATAGAAATAACCCATTCACTTAGCAAGCATAAATCTCTTGCTTTGTAGAAAGGGTGCAGTACACGTTGTGCACATACAATGTTTTTAATCTATCCTATGAATAATCCTGTATAGAGGTTGACTGTGGCGCATTCAATCAAAAAATGATAAATTCAACACCATTTAGCCGTTTGACCTTTTGTTTCCAAACGAGGGATTTCTGAAGGCAGCGGTGAGGGTGTTGATAGTAGAGACATCACATCATGAGAGATTGAGCTTCGTGTTTTTCCTCTGATTTTAACCCTCAGCTGACTGGAAACACATTCTGCAATTGCAGAGGGAGGAAGGGTGGCATGCACACACACACACACACACATACAGCAGAGCAGTTTTTTTCACTTTCCCCAACCCAGATTTTCAGTTGGAAGGCAGATCCAATTTTGAAGGTCACTTCTCTACCCATTATTCTGCCATCACCCTGATTTGTAAATGAGCATAACCAGTTAACACGAACAGAGGGAATATACTGGGAATATTGGAGCCAAGCCTGTTGCGATTGAGCTCTTGGCTGTGCTGTGGTGAAAATGTGTTCTTGGCATAAGCTATCCTTGCCATTTTCCCCTTGATTCAGGCCTCAGCCATCCACTGCTAATCGCTTTGGTTTTAATCACTCGCCTCCTTGTCTGCTGTGTTTTTCCCTTTCCCTTCCTTGCATGACCTCTGTTAGTCATCTTTTTCTTTTTTCGTCTCTTTATCCTTCTCCCCTTCTTATGCATCTTTCATTTGTCCCTTCCTTGGCAACTGCAATAAGTAACCTAAGTCTGTCTCTAGCTCTCTCCCTACTTCTCTCTTTACTTATCTCTCCGCCTGTATCTTTCTCCATGCTACTGGACACCATTTCTATGCTAATGCTACGGCTGCTGTTTTTGGTAATGTTGTACACAAGTGCTTGGCTGGCCCTCACGGACATTAGCCTTCCGTTGGGTGGTCTGACACAGAGCCTCTTCACCTCCTTCTCAAGTCCTTTGATGTGGTAAAGACCCTCTCAGCACTATAAGTGGCCTCGATGAACAACTTGGCAGACTCTGAGCCAGTCATGACCCATGTAAGTCATTCATTAACCAAATCTATCAGAGCTTCTGAATTCAAGCAGGGTACAGGCCTCAAGGTGAGGTTTGTGACCAGAAGGTCACCAGCTCAAATCCCCAGTACGGTTGGGGAAACGAGGTAAGTGAAGAAGAAATACTCAAGTTCCTTTGAGCAAGACGCTTAGCCCCTATCTGCTGCAGTAGAGTGGCTTTGTGGCCAACAGCAGAGGACTGTGGCCGGACTGGGCAGCTCCCAGGGGTTATTATTAATATCAGTATTAATGTGAAGCAAGAGGTTTGCTTCTTCAACATTCTCTGGATAAAGTAAAGTTTCAGTAAAGTAATCGAAGGAAGTGACATAAGGAAGGAAGTGAGTGAGTAGATCGGTCGGAGGTCCCGTATTTCCAGCATCGGTTTGGCCCACCCAGCGTTTCAGAAATGAGTGAGATTTCCATGAAAACAGACCCATGTCCGGGTGCGAGGGGCAGGCGTGATTCCTACTGAGTGGACTATAGCCAAGGATAAGCACTAGGTGGGGTGAAGAATGCGGTCCAAAGCCACTCGGGCTGTAAACAACAGATGTGTGAGACATATTTTAGGGTCTAGATGTTGTTGTTTTTTACATTCCTTACAGGCGTAAGCTGTCCAAGCAGATGCCCCATGATCCAGAGTCTTCTACAGGGGAGAAATAAGGATTCCTGACATTGCACCTGGTTAGTTCTTCTCCTCCAGTGGAGAATTCCCCCTAGGGAGCAGCCGACCATAGCTTAGTTAGAATATGAGCTCTTTCCAAGAACACATCTAAGTAGAAGGGGGAGAAACGGACAGTACTTTGACTGGCATATGGTATTATGTCCAAAAGTTTGTTGAGTTGAGTGTTACCTTGATAATCTCTTTGCCCTATTGTCATTGCCATTGCACCCATACTGCTCTGGTCCACATAATTCCTGTTCACACTGCACAATTTCACAAACTATAGTCAATATCTGAGCAGGTCAGCACATTTCACCTGACTGCTTTATCTTGGTTCAGCAGTGCGAAATGCCCTAAACTACAGAAAAGCGACTGAGAATATTGATTTACGCTTTCAACCCCCTCCTTATCCGGCCCCCCCACACATCTTTTCCTCTGTTGTGCTTCGTCTTTTGAAGGACAGAGTTGCCTCATCACTTTTGGGGGTTACACAAACTGAGACTGCACAGCTCAGCTTAATCCCGGTGCTGGCCATACCGGTGAGAGTAATACGCAACATAAAAATAGGGACTTCTACAAAGTCGTGCTGGAATAGTTACATAACTGTCGCTGACACTGTGCTGCTGCTTCAGACACACGCTGATTCTTCTCTCACATGCCTGGTGCAACAATCTCTTCTGTGTTCTTTCACTGACTATGAAACTATATTACAGTTCCTGAACACTCAGTTCTGGCACCATGGAAGGACATAACATCTAATTCTTTAACTTATCTGAAAAGGTCCTAAAAATAAAGCTGAGAGTCTGAACTTTAAACATGTAGTCATGGTGACATTTCCAATGTAAAAGACATAACACTTTTCTAGTTTTATACAGGCTGCACGAAGTGGCACCTTGCTCTGGTGAAGCAAAAACAGGCTTGATGGTATGACCCAGGTATGACCCCCCTCCACCACTCTCTCTCTCTCTCTCTCTTTCTCTCTCACTCACTCAGTCGGTCACTCAGTCACACACACACACACACACACACAACTAACCATATGCATGTACACACAAACACACTCACCATCTCCACCTGTCGCGGGTCCAGCTGGGTGGGGATGGAGGAAGGCACAGAGAACTGGATCCTCCTCCTCGTCTCCTTGGCGGTCTCTCGCTCCATCACCTCCGTCTCGGCGGGGAGCAGCGGATCCATGGCATCCAGCCCGTCCCCCCACTGCCGAAACCACAGATGTCCACCGGACGCTTCTCTGATCACAAACTAATCGAGTCCACTGCAGCCGGTTAGAAGAGTCAAATTCGATTTGTAAATGTCTGTGTAAGTCGAAAAGAAGTTTTTGTTTTATCTAGTAATTTGGCTGTGCGGTGGTGAGCTGTCCACCGGTTGGTACCCCTTGCCTCTCTCCGGACTCTGAGTGCCGGAGTTAGCGCCTGGAAGCTCAGCCTGCTTTCGGTTCTCTCTCCTCCCTTTCACTCTTTATGTCTCTGTTTCTCTCGCTCGCTCTCTCCCGTCCTCTCTGAACCTGTGCTTCGTGACGAGGGAGGAAAAAGGGGAAGGATGGAGAGAGGTACGGAGTGAGTGAGTGAGAGAGAGGGATGGGGGTGGAGGGAGCGGGGAGTGGAGGTGGGGACTGAGGGGAGAGCGTGGTTTAGCGTTATGCTGCCTTCAAGCACTGTCGGAAACATCGTAAATACTTTGTAAGCGCACATGATCGACTTGAGCCTCGGGGATGGAGCAGGTGTTAGTGCATTATGTGTCCAGCTACCAAATGTGTTCGGCAGTTCTGTACTTTCTTGGATTTCTTCACTTCCGGAATGACACGTCCCTTCTGATTGTAGTAAAACTTTGATTGACACCTTAGTCCAACTATTTACCTCGTGAAAACTGCACTACAGTATATGGGACATCTATCTTAAATGATTAAGGATGTAGCCTACATCAGGTATAAGCTTCATACGTGGAATAATTTTAAAAAGGGCAATTAAACAATTAACTCTCAAAGCATGTGCAGAAGTCAGTTGAGTTGTAAACTGCAGGATTTATTCTGTTCATTCAGTTTGTATTCATTTACGCAGTCAGTGGTGGGGCCATTCAGATTCTTTATCATAACCTAGATATTACGCTATGTTTTCCTATTAAAAAAAATATGAATCATGAAAGCTATAACATCAGATAATACCATTCATGAGCGTAATATAAGCGTTAATTTGAGAGTTTGTTTCCTGAATCTTTAAAAAGCTCTGGTTTCCTGTATCAACAGAATAAAAATTATGGTTTTCCTGTATTGGCGTATTTAGATCAGGCAAGCAGTTGGCCTACTAAAACACCAAAAACGCCATTCTCCGGCGGTGAAATCGAAGGACCTGAATACCTGACCTGAATACATATGGTAGCCGAACACATAATGTACTTGCTGCCAATTTGGCGTGGTGGTGGCTGGTACTGCAGCTTAAACTGTAACGTGGCCCAAAAAGCAATTTCCCAATGGATGCCCCATAGAAGAGACATTTACTCCAACGTCGCACAAGTCCAAAAACTACCCTTTGAATCATTAAGTCACGATACAACCACTAAATAACTATTTGACTTGACTTCTGGCAGTCGTATTTACGATTTATGAACTCAGAACGTAGGGGTTTATGAGGGGTACATGAAGGCAGCATTAAGTCAAACTGAGCCAAATGAAAGCATATGGATCTGTCCTCTTCACTGCGGGCTGTCCTTGACCTTTCAGCCCCCAATAAATATTGCTGCAGCAGATGGATCGAAATGGAGGTAAGACCACAGTACGTGGCAAGCATCTCAAGATGGTGAGAACACAACTCACCAAATCCCTGTGCTGTCAATGGACTACAGCATATGCACAATGGTGTAATGCTATTGCAAAGTCCCCTTTGTTCATTTGCTTTCGGCTCCATCTCAGTTTCTAAAAGACTGGGTGCAGAAACATTGGACTGGTACTCCCACTCAAATCGTGCAAGCTACTTGAGTGGGTGGAATTCAACCAGTTCATGTTGGAAGCTGAATGCATGTGCAAACATGTAACAGAGAGGGATACAGAGAAGAGAGGAGAGGAGAAGGGAGAGTAAGTATGATCATGAGTAGGTACACACAAGAGCGATATATTGGTTTGCTAATATATCAAGCCAATACAGGCCTTTTATTAAATATTGGATATCGGCCAGTCATGTGGTCCACTGCCAATATGATAGAGGTTCCTCCCTGACCACAGCTACATAAAAACAATTGTATTTTCTTTGCACAATAATATTTTTGTAAATTAATTCTTCATTTGAAGGTACTAATCTAGACTTTCACCTGCAATTGAATAATTGCCAACCCACCAAAAGAAATTCATTAGTATGGGTTTTAGAGGAGAGTTTTAGTGTCCCATGGTGTAAATGCTGTTTCAGAGGCCTTTCCACCCTGCCAAGAATACAAAATTGTGGGGAAACACTAAATACCTGTATTTTGTTGGCATGAAGATGGAAAAAAAAAATAAAGATATCGAATATTGGCACAAGATATCTGCAGCTGCAAGACAAAAATATTGTTGGCAGTGTTTCAAATGTTGAACCCTAGTCAACACCAACCATAATGTGTCCACAATCATGGATAGCAGCAGAGGATTCAGAGAAACCTCAGCACTATACAACAGCAGAGGGAAGAAGGGAGAGGGAGGAAGACAGACACAGACAAGAGGGAGAGACGGGGGATGTATGGCACGGAAGAGGAAAAGAAGGCAGGTGAAGGTAAAGTTGTGCTGCTGTCAGATAATCCAGTACAACACTATAAAACTGTGGACTCTATGCTGTTACACTAACACAGCACATAGGAGGGGCTCATTGTTGTGAACTCTACTGGGAGTGACTGCTTCAGTAATTACTATTCTAATGAATCATTTTCCTTGTGCACTAAATACTTCCTCTCAGATCAGTTGGATTGGAAAGAGACAGCAGGGTGTCCTTGTGAGACCATCCTGCAACTAGAAGGTCAGAGGTTTGATCCTAGTTCCCATGTGCTCAAGTGTCCACCCTACTGAAGTGTCCTTGAACACGACATTGGATCTGTACTTGGTCCAGGAGGTGCTGCTGACCCTGTTCTCTGACCTCGCTGTGAAGGGAGGCAGACAAGAAGTAAAAGTTCCACCTTGAAAATATAAAGACGGCTCATCTGAGGCTCAGCTTAGTTTCAGTTCAACTAATGTCCTTGAAATATGAACAGGCTGTTCGTGAGCACTCGCAGTCTCAGGCACTGTGCCTGGCACAAGATGCGATATGAAGAGTTTGTGCCAAGTAGTGTTGAAAAAGGAGGGAACATTTCAAGTAAAAAAAGGAAGAGGTTTGCATATAAATAATATAATAATATAATAATAATATAAATAAATAACATCCTCAGACACAGTCACCTAGCCAGCTTGCACACACACACACACACACACACACACACACACACACACACACAGACCCAGTTACTGACACATTAGGTTTGTTGAATTACTCAGAAACGTGTGAAAGGTAAAAGTCAAGTTTGATTGTGAGATTGTGAAGATAATTATTTTATACAGAATGGTAAAATAATATTGTAATAATAATTAAAACTATTATTGTGGATATATATTATGATTAAGATAATACTATTCAAATTACTTCTAGCAAATTTAAAAATGTGTCCATTGAAAAGACACAGGTGACACATGTGACAATGGACTCATTCAAACACGATCATCATCATCACAAAATCATCATCATCGGTTTTGGATCAGAAAGGGCTAGGCTGAATATAATTCCACTTCTGTGAGCCCAAACCTTAAAACAATATATGTTACACGTTATATAATACAAACCTTGTTCCAAATCCTGCCATGACTTCAGCACAATAATTACATCAGTGTTTTCAGATAGTTGTGCACTAGCTTTGTATTACCAGTAGATGTCACCCACGTGTTATTTGAGAAAACACTACAGTTAGTGAGAATCCCTTTGCTTATGTTAAGTCAGCCACATTTGTCACTTGAACAATAACTCACAGAGCACGGTGTCAAATGTCAATGTCATAATTTTGATCAAGGCCATGAACAACCCAAAACTCACTTTGTGCAACAAAAAGTATTTATTTTCCTTTTGTTAGATACCTCAAAATTCCCTCTGACTTCTGCACCAGCTTTTGTTAAATCACTTCACCTGATGGAATTGACAGGGGAACATCTTTTTTTTTACACACCATAGCTATTACATAACAAGATGTCAAGTTGAGATAGGAAGTTGGGGACAGAGCTAACAGTGGCACAAAAAAAAAAGGTATGTAAACCCCCCTGCCAATCTGTGTGGGGTTGAATCAAACTTTTTCTTCATCATCATATAACTTCCAATATCAATAAAGGATCATATGATATGACATATCATACATGTATAGTAACATATCATTTAAACATAAATACATATATTAGATTGATATTAGATATTAGATTATATTACATGAAGATGAAATACTGTTTTGCTTCAAAAAACAATAAATAAGCAGGGGACTTCACAGACATACCACTATAAATAAAAGGTAGGCCTACACATCTGCTAAGTAGCTGCCTTAAAGCATGTTTTAGTGATGGTTTACAGCAATGATCCCCTCACTGCTATAATGGTTCACCAGAAAGGGGGTTGATGTTCAACAATTGGAGCTTTGGGGCTCATTAGGTTAAGGCTCATGGCAACTTTGAATGTTATGACTTGGAATCCAGCTCACGACTTGTGTCATGTCATTCCCTCTCTCCCATGTCTCCATGTCCCAAGCAATACCATAAAAATGTTCTTTATTCCATGCAAAAAGGGGTTAAATATGGATAGGGGATTGTGCGATGAAGGCCACAAGACAAATCAACAATTATCTTCTTGCTTGGGCCAAAAATATCTGTCCATGGAGAATTCTCACTAAAGCATACTGCTGGAGCTTTCATGAATTAAGAGCCACGTACCAACAAAGATTAATAAGTCAATGTAGGCTTTATTAAACAATACAATAAATCACACCCTCCCCTTGAGCTGAAAAATCTGCCAGTGGAGATTTCAGCGTGGGCAAGATCTGTCCTCGAGACTTTCCAACCAAGGCTCTCTTTTTTTCTTTAAAACCAACATGGTTAAAGCTCCTTTGTTCTCAATCATGGGTAGGAACTGTAAGTAAATGACCATCCACGGTTGCTAGTGGATTCAAAAACTCACCATTGTCATTTAATTTCTTAACAACCGGTGCATTTTTTTTTGGAACAGATTAGAAAAATTACCAGCCACAGAAAAATAACTAAAATTTACTTGGTCACTAGTGAGCAAGGAGAAAGATTCACCCTTGCAAAGCTATAGCACAGTGTGCATGGTGGTTCATAATGTAAAACACAATGATGGAAAACACCCCACACGTACAGAACAAAATGGTTCAATCATGCTTCTTTTGGGAAAACAGGGATACGTGCAGCTTCAATTCCTCAAAGTAAATCATTTACTCTTTTGAGTGAATAATTGGTAATTTGAAATTTGTCAAATGTCAATTTGTTGTGTTATTTTAGTAATGAGAAATGTTTAGCATTGCTTAGATTAAATGAAATGAAATGGGATCTCGTGATTTTTATCCTATCAGTGAATTGTAGAATGCATGCTAGACCTACTGAGAGAAATGTCATTATAGCAGCAAATGGCTTAAAGACTAAAGAGTGAACCTCTGAAAATGTGAGCACAGCTTCTGAATTTGACAATGAATGCTTAAGGTTTTTCTTAAAACATCAGATTAGTCAGAAATTGAATGACCAGTTAGTGCCATTTAACCATTCTTTACATCTTTGTCCCTCGGGAGAACACAGGGAGAACACAGGGGCACCGTGTTGGGTGGTGACCCTGCCTAGGTCTTCATCAATACAGGATAGGAATGGACAGCCATTACAACAAATACTGTCATCCCGTCATGCAATTGGTCATGGTCTTTTATATTTCATTGACAATGGAGAAAGGTGCCCACACACACACAGTGGGTAGGGGAGCGGCCAATACACTGCAGACTAATCCACCAACATTATGGTGATGATAAGCATTCCCCTTCCCTTTCTTTTGCATTCCCTCTTTTCTTTCTCCTTCTCTTTTTCATTTTCTTTCACTTTGTTCTTTCTCACCCTCTTTCTCCCTCTCTCTGGTCTTGCCCCATCTTCTCTGTCTTCTGTCCCCTCTCTGCAATCTGTGTCTGTGCCACCTTTGGCACCAACCCGCCCACTGGCACCTGTGCCAAACCTGGCAACCCTAACCAAATCTCGACGCTCTGCTTAGCTCAGTTCAATTGACTCGTTTAGGCAATTGCACCCTGACTCTAATCTTTATGGTAGGCCCTCTTTATTTGCCCAAGGCCTTTGTGTCAGTCTGAATACAATAGTTCTGCAATAAGAAGATACATTTTCACCTATTTAATAAAAATGGCTAATTCGTATTGATAAAATGGAATCTTATCTGCTGTCAACTGTGGACTAGCCCTAACGAAAAATCACTGTAATTTTCCTATAGGGGCTTATAGTGTCTCAATGGTAAGTAATAGTGAGTTTATAGTGACCGTATCGTATTTTATGGTATTTTTTTTATTCTGTGATGAACTATAATAATAATATATAATAGTCCTAGGCTATAATTTTCCAATAGGGACTTATAGTGCGTCTGTGGCACTCAACTGTGATTTCGTAGTGACCTTATGGTATTTTTTGATCTCCTATCACTCCTATAATGATATCACTATAATATTCATAATAGTCCTATAGGGAGTTTCGCTGTGATATTTGAACAGCATCCCTCGTCAATTTCTCATAGGATTACTACAGTTCTTTTTCGTAAGGGAATTGTGTCTTAAACCTCCTATATGAGATTAACCCCTTTTCCAAGAGACGTCTATAACAAGAGAGGTTTACTCCAGTGCGGTTTTTTTTTTGCTATCCTCTCCTTATTCCATTTTCTCTTTCAGCTCAGTGACAGATGGCGAGTCCCTCTCCCCCAGGGGAAGCCAGTCTCTGTGAATGCGGCCGCATGTCAATCACCGGCTCTCATGTGATGGCTCTTGCCAATGACGTGCCAGCCATATGGGCCTGGCATCAGAGCTGGTATGTAACCCACCCAGTCCCGCTTCTGAGATGCCACACTGGCTCCCTCCACGCGTCTGGGCTGGGGATAGCAGCGCCCGGAAAGAGCAGGGCAGCAGGATAAGCGGTGTAATAGTAGCATAGTAGGACAGCGCCTCGCCTGCACGAGCATCCGTGCGGGGCTAGTGGATGTGATGCCCACCCGGACAGAGATGGTGTAAACAAACCCGCTTTGCCCCATCGCTGAGCTCCACCACGGAGGTAGGTTGCACATTAATAATCAAGGTTATCAGTTACGGATCTAGATTTTTTTTCTTTTTTACGCCTATTGTATTGAGAGGGATGGAACAGAATTGATAGAACCTCCACAGATGTGTTATTTGTATCCACTCTGTTAGACTAAGGGCTTCTTCGCTCTCTTATCTTTTCTCTGCGTCGGGTGTGATCAGAAAGGCTTTTAATCCCCGCGTCCAGCTCTTTATCCAGGGTCTCATCGAGGAGATTGATCCATCCACCTAGGCCTATTCAATTTGACAGATTAACTTTCAATAAATCCTCAAATCGAGATTGATCCCAAAGATACTCTTTTTTATTCATAATATGCATTTTATTGAACTAATCACTGGCGTCGTTTATTTTAGAAAGTGGCATGGGAGTAGGTAAGGTCAAACTAGAATTATTTTTTTTACAATACCTAAAGAGACGTGTGTGTGCGCGAGCGCGTGCGAGTGCGTGTGTGTGTGTGTGTGTGTGTGTGTGTGTGTCTTTGCGCGCGCCCGTCAGAGCACTGTGGGGGTAGAATTCTCCATAGAGTTACATAGGCTAATTGACAAGGTATTGGTTGGCGTTAATTACATTGTGCTTATAAGATTAGAAAAAATACGCCCTTGGACTCCACATGCACAGCTGAGCTCGCTACTTTATAGGCACAACCGATAAAGCTTTTGGGATTTACAGCTTTTTCGGCCCGTGATCTTTTATATATATCGTTACATTACATTACATAACTAAGCCATCTAGTCTAAATTGGTTAAATTATTGTTTACATTAATAGCATGAATCTAACAGAAAAAGAAACAGACAGGCTTATATTTTAAGGAATTACATCACAGTATTCATTTTGGCCACAAACAAATAAACCTATAAATTCCACTTGAAATGAACAGATCCAGAACCAGACTATGACTTTCACATACTTCATATTCGATTATAATATATTATTGGCCTAATGTCCGTTTGGATAGTGAGAGCTGTGGAGCCACATAAACAATTTAAGGAGCCCATTAAACCTCTGAAATATTTGGATCTTGAAAACAAAGAACTGATTAAAACAGACGTCACGAAAGAAAAATAACTACAACACAGGCTAATGTCTGACACAATCTAGTTTAGTCTATCGTTTTATTCTGGGATGCTATAACGCATGCTCTACCGACTGAAACCCCAAATTATACGGCATAGGCCGGTGACAGCTGACGGGTTTTGGACTGGACGTGGTCTAGACCAGTGGGGTTCAGGGACCTCCAGGGGTCTGTACTTAATTATAACTAGGAACAAAAATCTGCTCAGATCGGGTTCTTTGGAATAAAATCTTATCAAAAGGTGGTCCGTGGTCTACAGTATGCATTTAGGGGTCCTTAACGAGAAAAAGTATGGGAAGCTCTGGTCTAGATGGGTCCAGAGTATGGTCTGGCTGTGCTGGAATGCTTCCAGGTTATTAATTTATAGTGGGAGGAGGATCGGGCTGAGAGGGGAGAGGCGACCCGCAACCTAATGCGTCCCTTGGGACCTGCTGCTGTAGCAGGCCGGCACAGCTCCCTATACCAACCTGCTGGAGGGGACAGACCGAGGTACATGTGGAGGCCGAGGGGTGGCCAAGTCTGATATAAAATACTCACCCTATAGGTAATTATCCTATAAGCATGCAGTGGTAAATAAAAACTATCACCCCCAGTCGGTGATCATCACAGTGCAAACAAACACCATCCCAAACAAAGCCCAGCTATATGTGTCAGCCTAAAAGGGTAGGTGGGCTGAGTTTAGATGAGTTTACCCTCTGATGACAAAATGTTCACCTTCAACCTCAAAATATAAACATGGCTAGGATCTCGTTTGCTAATCAACGTTAAATGTCAACGGGATGTTGGGCCTACGGGTCGACCAGCCTGCCTTTAAGACATTGTCAAATGAGAAAAGACGTGTAGGGCAACCATTCCGAAAAATAACTCGTAATCCTTTCATCATTTTTTGTAAGGATAGTATACATATAGCCTACAACTGCAAAACTATAAGTTCCTATAGGAATATTAGGGTGATATATAGCGCCATACGAGAAAAAATAGCCTATAGTATAAAGTAAGATTAGATCACTATAAACCACCACACAGACACACGATAGGTTCCTATAGGAATATGTTTGAGTACTATAATGATTTTTCGTTAGTCTGATAATGAGCACTTATAACCTTGTGTCAGGTTCTCTGGATGCTTTCACAGTGCACATTTGGGCTCACGCGATACTCGACACTCCTGAAGTGCTGATCTTCTCTCTTTCAGGTTGCTTGCCACCATGTTGAGCCGGCTATTCAGCGAGGTGCTGCCGGACGTCCAGAGGCTCGCGGCTGGCTGGGCGGAC
>CABFOQ010021958.1:0-14672 GCA_900660455.1 Gephyroberyx darwinii | reverse complement strand
AGGCACTCGGAGGGCGGTGTGGGCAGCAGCGGAACAGCAGGAGCTATGTTTGAGGATAGCGCGGCAGCTGATTTGTCTTTGTGCTCAGCCCACCTCTTACCAGACACCACCCTACCTCCCTGGGACATGGAACCATCTCCCCCGCCCTCAGCAGGGCTACTGGAGCGCTCTAAGAGCAGCCGCTACCTCTCCACAGTGGGCACAGGCTTCCTGGATGAGCCTCCTTTAGTCAAGTCCCACAGCCTCATGTTCACACCAAGAGGCTGCTATGGTGGGCTGGGGGCAGGAGTCCAGGTAAAAGCAGCAGAGTACACCAGCATCACTGACTGCATCGATACACGCTGTGTCTCGGCTCCATACACTCCTGCAGAGCGTTCACACTCCCCAGGAGGATCCTCCTCCTTCCCTTTTGACAAGCCACCAGACATGGGTTCCTCTCACCCAGAAAGAGAGGCCGAACTTAGCCACACAGAGTCTGATCCAGAGGACCCTGAGGACCTGGTTCTGGCCCCTGAAACCCCTCGTCTAGGGGGCCTTGGAGGGCCCATTGGGGCCCCTCTCTGCCCCCCCTTCTCCAGGCTGGAACGAGCAAACAGCTGCTCCTCAGACGACTCCCATCCTTCCCTCACACTGGCCCCTCCGCACAGGAAGAGCCTGTCGGTGAGCGAGAGGATGGAGAGGGGATCGGGACCGGGGGCAGACAGGGGGCCTGGGCCAGTGGGCCGGGGTTTGGGGGGAACCAGAAACCCCTTCCTCAGGAGCAAGTCAGGGGCACGGCCTGAAACAGCCAAGACTGACAGCCTCTCTATGAGGAAGCTGGCTACACCATCAGCTTTCCGCAGCTTTGATAGACAAAACTATACGTGACAATGAGGACTTTGGTTAGTACATTCATAGGACCAGGGAAGAAAAGTGCAAAGGCAAGGGGCAGAAATGAGGGCAGGGGAAGTTGCCCATAGATGCTCATCTGGTAACTTCACCCTGGATCAGGAGAGGGGGTTTTAGGGGTGTGGGGGGTGGTCTTCTGTACACCAGTCAAAAGCAAAGAGCTATGAATCTAGGTTAGTTTTTACCTCCTCTTGTAGCTAAGTAATTCTCAATGGGGTGTTATGGCAATGGAAGGTGTATGTGTATGTCTTCCACCCACCACCTTTTACGTCAAGTAGACATTTTGTCACTGTGTTACATCACATATCAATCACCATGCTAGTCAAAGAAAGTGTACTGTAACTCTTAGCTACATTATGTGATAGAAACTGTCAAGACAGAGAGAGAGAGAAAGCTTTCCTTAGATTTCCCTCTTCTCATACGAGCCTAACTTTTCTTTGTAAAACCCAAAAAAATATTTCCTTTGGAAATGTGGAAATAATTCAGTAAACGTTTTGAACCATCAGGAAGGATGTCCCTTCTTGGTTGCACTGAGAATTATTGCTCTGTCATGGCAATAATTTGCCCCCAAATACGTAAATACAACATATTTCTTTCTTTTGTTTTGGGGAAGGAACACCAAACCTATCTTTGGCACTTTTGCTCATTGATTGTAGCATAGTTCATTAGAAAACAAGCCTTTTTCAGGTGTCTAAACCAACACATAACATGTAATGTTTAGTCTGTGGACTAAAAGTAACTACGTCATCCACATAACTTCCACTTTCTCACAGTTCGTTTTGAATATCCTTGTTTTGGCAGTTCAGCTACACAAAGGAAATACAGAAAAACGGCAAGATGTCAAAATAGCACTGGGCCACACAGTGTTTGAACATATAAAAATAACAGTAGATGCTAGAGGTTTAATTAGCCAAGTGAAAAGAAACAAATATCAGAAAAAAAAGTGAGAAAGAAAAAAAATGTGACATCAGGACTGATATTAGCAGGTGACATGTTTTACATCTCATGCTCGGGGCACAGCATGAAGGCAAAGGCAAACATCTATATCAGGAAAGTGAAATGAGGGCAGTCAAATCATTCAGGGCCAGTGCATCAGGAAGGAAAGGAGATGGGGGAGTTTTGGAAACACACGCACAGACATTTATCAGTGATGTGGACATTCATACACATATTTATACATCTATCTACACACAAACAAATACACGCTAAAAGGCTGTATGGACAGTGAAATGATCCCTTAAATGTTGCTAGGAGAAAACCTTTGGTCCCAACGTTATCCCAGTCAGCTTTAACAAGTGCAATTGCTTAAGTAGTGACGAGGGGGCGCTATGAGCCTGTTTCAGAAGTAATGCTTGCTTACGTGAACCTCCTTTGCCTGTACGTAACATCACAAAATCATTCCACTATAGGTACTATTTGAAGGAGCACTAGTGAAGCCCTCCTTCATGTTTTTGGCAGTGGCATTATGCTGCGAGGGTTTGACAGCCTAAAACCAATAGATCCGTCCTTCATCTGTTTCATAATTGTCATTCATTTGCTTTTCTCCTTTCTTTTTGTAATTTCATTCAAAGTCAGCCACTGCAACAGGAGACCCTCTAAAAATGCAGACTTTTCTGACTACTAACTCCATTACAAGTCATGCACATTTCAAGAGTTAAAAAGGGAATGGCAACTATCTTCAGTTTCAAAAGAAAGAGCTACTTTACATTTAAACTTGAAAATGTGCTGTCAAGTATATGCATTCTAGTTGTCAGATATATGAAAGGCATGCATTTTAAGTGGCATGAAGGAGGAAATTTTGGGTTATTATCAAAAGATGGAAGCCAGATCAGTGTTTTAAAAATCTTATTATTTATTTATTATTCTGATGGAGAGTCTGGGAGGAATAGGATGCCCTTCTACAATAGCCTTGTAAAGATGGGATCGGTGAAATTAATAGAACAGATTCTTAAACTGATTTTTTTATGTTTGTGTTTTATATTTCATCAATATTACAATTCAATTTAATCATATTGCATTTATTTTGAGACTGATTCTATTTATTGACATATTTTCCTGCTCATTATGGATAATTAAATGCCTGTTTGAATTACTAAATGAATATTTCTATCTTCTCAGTGCTATTTTGTCTAATTTTAAGTATTTTCTAATTAAGCTTTTAAATTTAATAAAAGATTACCATCTACAAGCACTATATGCTGATGTATTATATTATTTATTAAATATATTATAGAATTGTCTAATACATTGTACATTTCAATCATATTTAAAGTGTTTACTAATTTTTGTTGTATGTTTTATCAAGCAGCTGTCATGAGTTGACATGGCAATACACAGCTGCCAATTACCAAACATAGGGTGCCTTTTGGGCATGGATGGGTACATGCAAGGGACTGCAGTAATTCAAAGATCTATGAAATTTTTCATCTTCCATTTTTCTCTAATTACAGAACACACATTTCTGTGATTATTTTCAATATGTGGCTGGTACATACATTCACGGACCCGTTATTCTCTTAAAACAGATCTAATGTACAGAGTGAGGGATGTGGTTCCATGATGGTTGTAGTTAGTAGATTGTATCATCCGTTATAAGGACATTTATTTGACTCTACATACATGGTACACCACAAACCACACATACAGATCTCACTGGGGAAAACAATGGTTTCATAACTGAGGAAAATAAAACATTTTGCACAAGACACTGAGTGACCAAGGATGGGGATTAAAGACACCATGAGCGTGATGCTACTGCAGTTACTCTGTGAGTTGATTTGAATGATTTGCCTTATCCCCGTCAACAACCACTGAAAGGGGCATCCTAACACCTACTTTGAGCTGCTTCCTTGTCTCTGAAGGATGTGCAAGTCAGGTGCATGCCAAGGGAACAGTATGATGTAGCCTCTTGATACTGATAGGGGATCAGATTTGCAATTTCCTCACTATGTTTTAGAGAGGAATAGATGACCCCAAGTCAGTGCTCAGGGACAATTTCACCCCAGCGTGATGCAAGGTATCATGGAATCATGTTGTGTGACAAGAAAGAAAGAAAAAGAAAGGAAGAAAGAAAGCAGGATAGATTTGAATATCTCTTCAGCAGAAGGCTTCCAATATAATCACTGTGCTTTATGAATTTAACCCCAACTCTCCTGGGATCTTGGGGAAATCTATATATTCTGTGCTTTATTGTGTTGAGGAAATGTGATAGAATATGATAGAATGTCTCCACACTACTCAACAGACACTTTGTTCACCCACAGGAGTTTAAGTTCCTAGCAGTCCAAACTACTGGGAGGGATTTGTTAGGTCAGTGGAGGATTGTGTATGGTGTGCACCACTGAACCAAACCAAACCAAACCAAATGGACTTGAGCTGAGCTGTGCTCTGCTGACCTGTTGTCTGTAAAGATGTAGAGACAAATAACCGAGTAAGGGCAGTACAGCTCAACTCATCTTCATTTTTCATGGCCCAGTCGTGTGAAAACAAGACTGTGTGGGCATTCAGAGGTGTAGGTTTAGGTCCTCCTATGTAATGGGAAGTTAAAATATACTGATGATATTGATGGCCTTTTTTGCTTTCTTTTTTATTTCCTTAATCCTTATAGTAAGGAATATGAGATGGCATACATGTCTATGGCACTTCTGAACTCATGTGTGCATGATTCTGTAAATGTTTTTGTATATGTTGACATGACTGTTGCGCAAGACATCGACAGTTCAAATCAAAGGGAGGTGTGTGTATAAGCGTATGTGTGTGTGTGTGTGTGTGTGTGTGTGTGTGTGTGTGTGCGTGCCAGTGTGCCTGCCTGCATGAGTGTACACCCTGACACATAGATGACAATAGCCTAATAACAGAGAGATGTGCCAATGCAACGCAATCCAACAAAATCCCAATGTACAGTATTTTTTAAATATTTTCCTATACTGTAGCTTACGGTTTTGTGGAATCACGAGCATATGATTATAATCAAGAGATTTATTTCCCCCGTTTGATGACCTGTCAGTGAGTACTCGTAAGCTAAAGAGAAGTCCACGCACATGTTTTTTTCTGCAATAAATGCTGGTGTTGTGGTTTTACAACTGAAAGGGACTTGCCCTCCTACTGGTCTCACTTTATTTAATGTCCTTTAAATGCATGCAGTTCTTCCACTGAGAGTGTACAGAGATTACCTTCTGTAAAGACGACAGAGAGAAAGATAGGGAGAGTTATAATACGAAATCACAGTAGTGAGTATTTGGATGCAAATACAAATCTGTATTCTTCAATGTGAATAGGATCATGTCTGGCATGCATTGTTAAATAAACGAATGAAATAGATTGGTATATCGTGTCTCTCCTGCTTTCACTTCACCTGGCTCTTGTGCTGCCATTGCAAACACAGATTACAGAAAAATTATGTATTGTGTGTGTGAGAGAGAGGGGGGAAACACTAATATGGAGGAAAATTACACACAACACCGTACACATAGGCTAATCGTATGTTACGTTAGTCTGTGTGAAGAGGAACAATCATTGTTGTATGTACAGTATGTACAGTTAAAAGCAGGTGTAGTGCTATCATGTGAGTTTTGGTATGCCACTTAGAGACAGACTAGGAGAGTGAGAGATAGATAGAGAGAGAGAGAGAGAATCATGGATCACTGGAACTAAACCCCAGGAACATCAGCATTTCTGCGAAAGTACAAATTGGGGGCATAGGCTCTTAACCACATTGTTGTACAGCTCATAAAACATCAAAGGACCACAGTATGTAAACCCTACAGTAATGAGGCACAACACAAGCTGTGGTGCAGTCCTGGCAGGGTGTCAGCCTCCCTCCTGCCGGCTGCTGGCCAGGTCAACGGGACAGGTGGACTGTCTCTTTATAGCCTATCCCACAGAGCAAACACATAGATAAACCGATAGGCATAAAATACTCAATAAATGCCTACCACGTGACCGAGGACAGTGAATCTAAATATTAATGCGCCAATTGAAAGTCACCAGTCATACTGGTACTTGCATGTTAGCTAGCAATCACTTCATTTGTGCCAGTTTAATAACTATATTGCTATATTTAGTTGTTATTATTATTACCTTATTTAATTATTACCAAAAAAATAAGATTCTACTGAACATTTGCTGTTTTGTAAAAGCAACACGCCACGAGAGGCCGTGCTTTACTGTGATTTTACAACAGAGGGTTTTACTCCGCTTCACGGCGTGCCTAATAGTGCCTCCGTTTTAGTTCTCTAAAGTCTTTGTAAAGCACTGCCTCGGGTGGCTCATCGCTTAAATAAATGGACTGCGTTGACAGAGAAGGCCAGGACTGGGATTTCCAGTCTGTTACCCTGTTGTTGGGTATTCGGGTGTTCATATAACTCACCTTCTTGAGGGTGATTCAACAGTCCTGCGTCACTTTTAGGATACGGAAGGGAACATCCTGTACTCCAGTTACACACGTGCTCTCTCTCTCTCGCTCTCTCTCGCTCTCTCTCTTCTCTCTCTCTCTCTTTCTCTGTGTCAGACATGCACTCAAAAACAAATCTCTGTAACACAATCACAACAACAACGTGACCCAGTCGCGCTCTACACTCTTGAACTCTTGCACTGAAAAAGAAAGTAGGGTGATGCAGCGGCCACAGAAGTACACCTCGTCTCTTCCAGGGAAATGTTTACAGCTATGGAGGAGGAGGTGGAGGAGGAGGAGGGGGATAAGGAGGGCCGCTTCAGGCTACGTGTCCGGCAAAGATACTCTTTCAACCTGATTTTTTTTCCTGGAAATTTGGAGGCTCTGCAAACGAAACAAACGACGTGGGGGCGGAGTAATCCCACGGGACGGGACAAGATTTGGCCTATCAAAAAATCGTTATTATGTTACTTTAATATTCCTATAGGGGCTTTACAGCGTGTATTATGGTATTGGTATTCCGGATCAAATGATACATAGTTTATAGTTTTGTTGTGACTCGACTGTGCCGCCCTGCAGGTGGCTGAGGACACTCCCTGCCCGGTCCCTTTCACCCCAATACGGGCGGAACAACAGGCAGGCATCTCACAGGCATCTGGCTCTTCTCCCACTATTACCACATATTGTTCAAGCTGGTCAGATTCTGAAGACCGAAGAAGAGAAACAGGTTCAAACAATGAATCACCATCACAGATAGTCATTTAATCAGGGCACGGTAGGAGGGGCACCAAGGTCATTTGGGTCGGCTGTACCCAATCCAGCCCACCCATAGACCCTTAGGGACTTTTTGTCCTGGGCTATAGAGATAATATGAGGATATGAGGTGGGTGCATTGACTTGTCTGAGCCACATTATTCTCATTTAATTAGCTGAAGGGAGGACCACATGTCCAAAATATAATATCTATGGAGCACACAAGTAGAAACTAGCAGGAGGGTAACATTGCTCAATATACCCCCTAAACTCAGCAAGATTTTCTAGGAATTCTAGGAACCACCCATTACACTTGGTGCATGGGGAGTTGTTTTTCTTTTTTTGTCTGAGGGTCTTGTTACACTTGCAAGCCCATGGCTACAGATTATATCTTCTCTCAGATAGTACATAGGTTCTTAAATGTCCACATATTGGCTGTCTGCTCTCAAGGTTAGTGGGTCCACCTACACTTTTCACTGGTCAGCAGTTGGTTAGCATTACTTTGAATTTTGACCAAACATTTTCTGGTGAAGAGATGAACATTCCAGTCTGCAGTAAATAAACATGTCTTTTACATAAAAAACAATTTGATAGTCTGTCCATCAATCATCAGAAACTGGAGATTCCCATTGGCTAATCAAACAGCGTGGCCACACATATTTTGGGACCAATCAACTATTGGGGTCTCTATATGGTAAAATATGTATGCAGCCCCATTCTGGCAACTAATTTTCCACCTAACTCTAAAATTAGGTGGTCAACCAGACGTCTGCCTTCTACCCATGAACCCCTAACATGATGGTTATGAACTAATGGAGGTGGAACCACCAGGCATCAACCACTGGGTGAGGTGGAGGACACATGAGTGTGACTCAACGAACCCAGTTGGGTGGGGTGGGTCTAACTTTTCAAAACACTTCCCTGGACTCCCTGAAATGCAGTGGTGTAGTGAAAACACACATATCACAATACAGTAAGCACATTTGTTATCATTTTATATCCACATATGTACTAACTCCCTTTAGGAATATTAAATAAAACTTTTATATAAACTTCTTACCAATGGTGCCTCAAGTCCAAAAAAGCATATATAGGATTACAATACATGGTTGTATGCTATTGGCCTCTGCATCACCAGTGAGTTTGTGCTCTGAAGATCACCAGTCCACCTTCATTGATTGACAACTGTAGGGCCAATAGTTTTGCAGTGGTAGGCGGAACATACAGCAACACTAGTGTGCTATTGGCTACTGGAGAGTGACATCACCCACAATACGAGCTGCAGCCAACTTCACCAAGCAAACAAATGAGGAAACAAGGCCACTGAGGTCACTGTGGGCCAACGTGTCTGTTGTTGAAGAAAACGAATGTACTTGTGGCAACTGGTTTGTCGAGTTGCTGACACTGCGTATGCAAGTGTACTCTACCATCAGATACTGCCGTACTTTTCGGCAAAGACTCCACATCTGGCCTAAGATATTTACTTTATCTTAAGCTTTGTGGTAATGGGCCATGGCTAAATGCAGATCCACATCCTATATGTTTATACAAAATTACCTATAAGGCACACTAGAACTGGGCATTGTCTGTGCCTACTTAATAGCTTTTCCTTATAAATATAAGAACTATATAACACATTTTAGAAGTATGGGTTACTATACAAATGTAACATTAAACTACACGCCCTTATAGTTAGTTAGTTTTGGAATAGGTTCATATAGGTTCATATAGGATAGGACGTCTTGTGGCTACATGTGAGGAAATGTGATCTGACCCTTGAGGGAGAGGACGCTCGTTGTTGTTGTATTGCTGCCTTCAAGTGCTCCACGTAAGATCCCACTTCCGTCGACGGAAATCATAAACCTAAATAGGATTTATCGTATATTCAATTGCTTTTGGTATGAAATAATGGCAAAATGGACCCGGGAACAAAAGTATTTTTTGGTGGTTTTATTTTAATTTTAGAAATCATGCAATGTGGAGCTGCTTTGACCTGCAGTGGCAGATTGAACAGCAGAAACGGTGCAATGGGCATGTAATTGATGTTTTAATTGATTCATTAGCCATAAAGCTGGTGTATAACTTAGAAGTATGCACAAGATTGTGTAACATCTAAAATAGGAACATCCAATACAAATAATTTACAAAGAGTGCCAAACAATAACATAAGAATAACAAAATATATGCTGTCACTTTTTACCATCGTTTTTTGAGACATCATCCTTACTCTCTCCATTTTCTCCTCAAGACACGCACACTATATGTCACAACTCGGGTGTTATTCAAAATTCTAATTTTACCAGGAGGGACAGAAATTCATTAAATCCTAAAACCATAAGACAATGCATCTAATATAATTTTGGATAACTGGTCTTGAATGCTCCCCTGATGCGGGTAATTTTTAAATCTGCTTTCCAAAAGCATTTTTTGCGTTTTTTGGTAGATCTTTGCTTTGTAATGGTGAAAAACACAATATCAATTTGAAATCCCTTATTGACGCCCATATTTACCAGTGCATTCTTAACAAATATGTATACGACAGTACATGAAGGCAGCGTGAAACTGCCAATAGCGTCCCCCGGCTCGTTTCATCCTTCCCAGCCTACGATTGGCCGGATGCCCTGTCAGTCAAACCCATGAACGGACATTTCCAAAAATCGAGTCACGTTTCCTCCCAACCAATTGCAAGCCCGTTTTACTGTGACGCCGTGGGATTCCGCGAAATTGTTTCTTGGAGTTGAGAGAAGGGCCTCACAGTAAAATAGGACAAGTTGACTAATGTGTGAGGGCGCAGTGTTGGACGGGATAAGCGCGGACACAACAGCTCAATCGATTGACGTTGTGCTTTATTGATCTGGTGTAGGAGTAGGTATATTTGATCCGACG
This sequence comes from Gephyroberyx darwinii, assembly GCA_900660455.1. Classification (NCBI taxonomy): domain Eukaryota; kingdom Metazoa; phylum Chordata; class Actinopteri; order Trachichthyiformes; family Trachichthyidae; genus Gephyroberyx; species Gephyroberyx darwinii. The sequence continues at coordinate 4,753 of CABFOQ010021958.1, read as the reverse complement.
AGAGAAGGGAAACGATCCATACTGTTACCTTTCCTGTGAAGGGGTGTTTATTTTTGCGCCCTATACCTCAGAAAGAAAACGCACCCTTTATGGAATGGTCACATTGAGGACAACACGTGTAGATGGTTAACCACATGTTTCCTGGGAAGAGTGTGGTGTAATTACTGTATTGTTGGCACAGTATTAGCTTGACTTGAAAGACGTGCTCGAAGTAGAAGACTTTTTGTTTTATTTATTTCTATTCTGGACGCGGATCTGCTCTAGTGATGTCGGAGGTTGATTTCTCTGCAGAGTGTCTCTCCAGCCGACCCCCGGGACCGACAGAGGACACGCTGAAAGAGAACCAGGAGAACAGGACTTTATTGATGGTGGCGATGATTTTACTGGACTTGAACAAATGCAACCCTAACGCTATCGGTGGAGGAGGCAGCAGATGTCTGGGAGGGGGCGATGCCAGTTCGCAGGACAAGGTGGAGCGAGGGGGTTGCCGGTTGAACGTCAGGGACAGTCGAGGCTCGGTGGTAGCAAAACAGCACCGGAATAAAAAAGCGGTGACGAGGCAGGAGACTCCCGAGAAGAGGCACTGCTGCCCCTTTGCCGGCTGTGGGAAAATGTATGGAAAGTCGTCCCACCTCAAAGCCCACCTAAGGGTCCATACCGGTGAGTGGTTTGGGTGACACGCCTACAAAACCCACAGCCACAGTTATATTGATTAAAGCGATGCGTCACTTCAACCATATTCTCCCATTTCAGTCGCATCTTGGAAGTAAGATAAACACCATCTGTTTTTCTAGCCTACAGAAATTGAGGAGCTGATCCTAACGAAAAACAGCTCTCTCTAGCTCTCTCTATTTGAATATTATAGTGATACCATAGGAGATAAAAATACCAGAAAGTACAATAATAGCACTTTAATCTCACCATTGAATGTCACAGACACACAAACATACCCTAGGAATATTATAGTGATCTTTCCAATCCATTTTATTCCTTATGTGACAGCATGAGTGCAAGTGAGAGAGCACATGTTCCTGCAAATAACTAACAGATTATAGGAATGGACGTCCTGAATGTGCCCAGCCGGGGGTGTGACCGCAGACAGGTCAGAGGGTTGCAGGCTGGTGCTGCTTTTAGTCTGCTGTTGGCACACACTGACTCCTATCTGGGAACATTGCGTGCCGCTGCCCATATCTGTAGTGCTATATGGTAAACAGTCCATGCGTGGTTCAGATGTGATAAGAATCCATCCACCTGATACACCAAATATGATAACGGTGTCCCAGAGCAGTGTCACTGACATTTACTGCAGGCGAGTTTGTGAGAAAAATGTGTTTTGGGGGTATTTCTTTCTTCATTGAAATGACAAGGGGAACGGGCGAGGTTACAGTGTAACAAATCTGAACCTGACATATTAGCTGATGATTCACACACGTGGGTCACTGCGACACTGGCCCTCACCACATGTTCTTATCCGGAGGTAACCCTCCCCTGTACCAGTATTTCCTCACACGTCATTCCCTTCCACGCCCCTCGCGTCGGGTTGTAAACAAGAGCAGACACGTGGTGAGGAAGCACGAGGAGGAGGAGGCATTTGTTTCAAACTTTGTTTGATCAAGCTTGTACTCTGTACTTATGTACTTTTTTTTCTTCCTGGTGTGTGTGTGTTGCCTCAGGTGAGCGTCCGTTCGAGTGTACCTGGGCAGATTGCGGTAAGAAGTTCTCGCGATCGGACGAGCTCACGCGCCACTACCGCACGCACACGGGCGAGAAGCGGTTCACATGTCCGCTGTGTGACAAGTGCTTCATGAGGAGTGACCACCTGACTAAACACGCCCGACGGCACTCGGGCTTCCATCCCAGCATGCTCCAGGGCTCGGGCGTGGCCAAGAGACGCCGCTGCTCCGTATCCGTCTGCTCTTCCGACTCTGGAGACCAAAGCCCTGCCGGGGTGTGAGACACGTAGATACACACACGTACAGAGGCGCACACACACACACACACACACATACAGCTAGATTTCTGACTACTCAACCAGCCAACCCTCTATGCTAAAGACTACTAATGTCTTTTATGCATGAAACATTATGCAATTGTTTGACAGCAAACGGCTGTAATCACAGTGCTTCTCCCCCTTAGTTCATAAGGGGAGTACTGATTTTCAAGGTTAATAAGGGACTTTAAGACAGTTTTAGTGGATGTGTCATTTTTAATTATTTTACTTAATGTCTTATGAGTTATTTCCTGGGAAAACCTCTGGCATCACAGAAGTATTCACATATGTGGTCTTAGATGGACACTAGAATTAAAGTGGCTGCTTTGCATGGTTGCCTTTATTTGCAGAGGAGGACAATGTTGTTGCCAGTTTTGTTGTTTAAATAACTCAATTTGTAAACAAAATAATCCATCAACAAAATCTTAAAACTAAAAGGTTTATAGTGGACTAAGAATTTCTATTCACTGGAGACTGTCCTTTATCAAATATTATGTGTACACATATACACATATATATCTTCTTTTACAGTTCCTCTCCACTGCAGGACAAGGTGAATGTATAGCAGTATTATCATGTAAATAGATTAAACAAACTACCTTTCAGATGGATGATATAATATACTCAATATAGAGACTTTAATTAGAGACTAGTAAGGCAGTGTTCTAATGTAAAGAATTAGTGAGATTGGGTATTTAATTTCATGTATTTCGCTGTGTATTTAGTAAATCAAGCGTACTTAGTTCTTGTGTGCTAATGGTGTGGTTCCTAACTTGAAAACTAAATTATGTTCAGTAAACTTTTTTTTTTAAATGATTGCACCAAAATACCTTACAGTCTTGTGACAAGACCACAATACATAAGTGAATCTTGATTTATTTTCACATAAATTTCAAGAGGGAATTTTTAACAGTATTGCTTTTGCAATTTTTAATTGTCTTGATAGCAGGAAAAAATGACTTTGTACGAAGTAGGAGACTCACTTTTTCATTTGCAGTTTAAACACTTTTGGGTCCCAAGACCAACATTTTTCATGTTTAGTAAAAGTGTTTTAAATGTAGGTGAAGACAACTGTTCCTTTTTCAGGTTTTGTAGCAGAAATGAATTTATCCACTTCAACCTTTATCCAGTTATGACTATGAGGATCAAATCCCATATCTTGATATACAAGGCTTTGAATTTCAACACGATTGTCTCTTATGCCAGCGCCAGTTTCTGTATGCTGAACTGGACTTGTTTCTCTGTATCTGGGTTGCTTTTTATCAGGGAATAATGTTATGCATGGACATTTCAAGCTACTTCACACCCCCTGGTGGTGACTGTCAAGCACAACATTTCTCACTACTTAAAAAAAGGTTTTAATGTCATAAAATCACAAATAATTAATTCCATCATGTAGCATGTATGTATTTGTTTGGTACAATGTGTTTTTTATTTGTCTGGTAATCTTTGTATAACTAATGAGATGAGAGGTCTCATTTTCCACTAAAAAGAGCCAGAAATGTGGTTGATGTCAAGAGATTAGTATTTGTATTGATACTTGCCACTGAATGTATTGAAAGCATGCAAGTAGAGTGTAAAGTCAGAAAAAGTGAACCTCTTAAGGCAGAAAACTACATCTGTAAACTGTTGCTGTTTTTCTTTTTCAGCATTACATGACAACTGTGATTAGATGTTGGTGCCTTTCCGCTTGAAGCCCTTACTTTTGATCCTACAGTACTGTAATCAGGGACTCATTGCAAACCCATGGGTGTGTTATCACGATGTACATAGCTGTGTAATTACTGCTAAAAAGTTTTAACATTAAAACTACTTTCCTTTCTAAACATGTTCTCAAGGTTTTCATTACCCCTGTAGCATTCCATGCCACACGCCCAAATATGCTACTATTATTATGTGATTCATTGTCTTTGATATTGATGTGTGAAAACAACTTCCAAAAATCTGTAACTGAGCCAAAACTACTGATCCAAGTGTGATATATTTAAACAGAAAAGAGTGTTTATCTGATGAAATGGTGCAGCGAAGGAGCAAGAAAGAGAAAGAAAGGGGCAAGGAGGGAGTGCTCCATTAGCTTCGTGTTTATTTATTGATTTCATACACTACACATAACAATAACATTGTTAAATACTGGAATGGAAGTGTTTACAATACAACAAAATCATTAAAAAAAAGAAAAATCTAATAAAGTTATCACCCATGTCTAAAAATGCATCCTTCATAGACAGCAAATGCTCTTTCAAAATAAATTAAGTCACCAAGATGGCAATAAATATACACGCTTCTTTTAAACATCTCTGTACTTAAGGCATACTCTAATTGCAAATAACCAACTGATTTAAGTGAGAGAGAGAGAGGAGAGAGAGAGAGTGAGGGTTGTGAATGAAGGATATTATCGCTCGAAGTCAATGATCCATGATGTTACAATAAAAAAGATTTGCAACCTATTAATTAAAAGAAAAAAATGACACCCCACTCTTTATGTTGGCATTGTATGCATGCATGTGTGTGTGTATGTGTGTGTGTGTGAGAGAGAGAGCAAGAGCGAGAAAGGGAGAGAGGAGGGGAACTCATTCACGTGTCTGATCCTGCGTGCTCCTGTGATTTTATGTGGCGTGAAATTGTCCTGCAGCGATGGGATGGCAGGCGTATTCAGTGATCAGCAGGTCCTGTGACACTGACGGAGGATGCGGTAGGGTAACACAACAGGCTGCATTGAAAAATCTATCTAAAGCTAAAGACAGCAACCTACAACACCCCGAG
>CABFOQ010021956.1:0-10617 GCA_900660455.1 Gephyroberyx darwinii | reverse complement strand
AAAAAAAAAAACCCCCCCCCCCCCCCCCCCCCCCACACACACACACACACACACACACACACACACACACACACACACACACACACACACATCCCTCCACCCCCAGGAAGACCAGTATGTATACTACTGCATGTGCACCCCAAAACACCCTTCAAAATATTCAAAATAAACTCTCTGGGTTGGTATTGTTTCAGAAACCACTGCTGCCAGTGAATTCTGGTGGACAGCTGGTCTTGACACACTTTTCACTAGAATTCAGCGAGAAAACACAAAGGAACTACATCAAAGATGAGATGTGGCTGTTCCCGTTGCACCAGAAAGATTGTGAAATTACAGGCCTTCTTATTTCTAAATTTAGAATCTTGAAACAGGTTGTGGTTACCTGATCTAGGTCTACCCACTTTGCGAAAGTGAGGCAGAGATTCAAATGAATACAGTAGCAGACAGAGGGCGGCTTATCAGACTTAGTAAGACCAGATGCAGTATTATTTGTCTTACTCTATTACTCATCTCTGTACCCCTTCTTTCCATTGAGCTCAAGACCCAAAAAGGCAAAGTGATCTTAGAAGAGGGCCTGAATTTCCTTCGTTTCTACTTTTAGACACAGGCCTACACTGGGGAAGTCATTAACGGTCAACTATAACTGTTCTCAGGCTCCATATTGTGGTAGATGGCAGATTTTCCATCCTTTGTTCAAGGTCCTCTAACCTCATTTCAATAGTATGTGTAGGTGAACAATGGAGGTCAACATAATTGAAATCAGTGTAACAACTATGGACTTCTGAAGATATCCGATTGTTTCGTTTTGAAACCAAACACCAATACACAGACAGAAAGGGAGATGAATGAGGAAGGATCTTCTATCACTTCCTCATCCAAATCTGAAAGGTTCTAGACAAAAATAAAAAAGCTGGAAGAAACCTTCCTCTTGTCCAAACAGATGCTCAGGCCAAAGTTAGATATGTATTTTTAGCGCTGTGAATGTTCCTCAGGTCATGTGCATCAAAGTCTTGTGATCCAGTCAGAACTGATGGTCCGGTTGACATGATTCTCAGAGGATTCTGGTTCACGTCAGAGCAGAAGGAAACATGCTCAGTTTGCATCTGTGGAGCTGTCATCACCACTATTCTGTGAGACATGAACAGATGTGTGCTGGTAGTAACAGGTATTTAAAATCTCCCTCTCCGTTATTTCCGCTCCAAACACTACGGTGGAAATAATGGCTTTGCTGTAGTTCCGCTTAATGCAGCACATCAATTGCATGTAGATAGGAAGATGTAGCGTGTATCGGCAGACACAGTGGAAAATGTCTGGAGTGACGTCATACTATACGTCATACCTCACACGCGATAAATAGGGCTTGCTCTGATAATTTTCAATGAAATGTATGGATGTAAAACTGCATAGCTTTGTGAACATCAGCAAAAAAAATCCAAGCAATGCAATTAATTGGCACAGATAGCACTCATGGTGGTAGAGAAGAAGTGTTTGTTCTCTGCCTACAACACCAAACACCAGGAGTGGTGCCTGGAGTCAGGATGTCTTATCTCTCTCCACTCTAAATTACAGGCTTAAGTGTTGGCTATGCCACATGTCTCTGCTGTTCACAGGTTTAGAATCAATCTGTTCCCCCGCCTTCACGCCGCCGTGTTGGCTTACCCCTTATCTCTGCCCCATCTAGTGTCATTTTTCCTGCACAATAGAGTTCCAATTCGAGTTACATTTGATCTGCTCATTGTGCACGGGGAGGGGTTTGAATCACTGTCCACTCACACAGACAAAGGAAATATGATGTGGCACATGATGTTAGCCAATATGTTTGTGGGAATTTCTATGAGCAGTTCGTGAGAAAGCACTGTGTTGCGTTGAGTCTGGTTGCCTCCGTCATCCGCTTGCTTCCTGTGTGCTGTTTTAGCCTAGGTGTCTTGGCAGTGCTGTACGTCTAAAGAATTGGTCCTCAAATCTGGACCTCTGGGTCTAGGTCCCGGTAGTCTCCATTTTAGCTGTCCAACCAGGGGCCTCTTTAGACCTGCAATTAACTACCTGGTAGGATAGAAAACCAGCAGTACTCCAGACCCTGAGGACCGGATTTGAGGACCACTGGTCTAAAGCAACGTTCTTCACTTCCTGATATATTTCTCTCTTTCTGTTGGTATAAATGAATGTTTCTGTAGTGCTCACCAAATATTACCTCGCTCCACCCCCTCTGCTGAGGAGTTTCTCACAGGAGTATAGAGTTACCTCATTTTTACAGTCAGGCCTGAAAAGGCTGTTCCCATGGTCCACTGATGCATGTGTCCATGTGTTGGTTACCGCTCTTGAGTATTAGAATCGGATGTCTATTTTGTTCAATGTGATGTTGCAAGAGTCCTTCGTCACCCCTGGTCCATTGAAGGGAACGAGCGATGGATAGTAAAGGCAGGCAGGTCCAGAGTAGTCCATGGTGGGTGAAGTGTGGAGGGACACACGGGTAGAGGGGAGGGGGGGTTTGCGGCTTCCTGCAGATTAGGCCAGTGTTTATAGAGCCTTGCTCAAGTACCCTTAGCAAAACACATTCAAATCCACGTGTATTATCATCCTCTCCCCCATTACCATTATTACTGGGAGAAATGTTTTTACAGCAGTGCCAGTCAAAGGAGGTGATGCAACCCTTGTCAGTTCTGTGGTCAAACTGTCATTTGGCTGAGCGACGGTTGTGGTGGTGTCATTGCCAAAGTCCAGAAACAGGACAAAGGCGTGAGTTTAGCAGTCGGCAGAGCCACAGAGGTGATGGCCACAGATAGGATCCCTGTCATTTAATCCTCTGAGGCATCACAGAGGTCATGGCTAAAATCTGTTGTTTTGACTTGAAACCATATGTCAGCCATCAGTGGTAAAGAAACCCAACTCTGACGTTTCTCGCTAATTTCTTTCACCGGAGAATGAGTTCAGAAGGTTGGTCAAAGATTTAAGTGTGTGTGTGTGTGTGTGTGTGTGTAGCAGGGCAGGGCAGGTCAGGTCAGGGGAATAAACCAATATGTGAATCATTAGTAAGAATGACTATTTTCTCGGTTGACATCGTAAACTACTTGCTTGTAGCATCACATTGACGTAAAGAACAGCTTTTCTGTTCTATTGTCACATCGTATCGGATGGTCATGAGATGCTGTTTGCTGTTCTGCTCCATCTGTGATACGCTTTATAACATCCGCTCACGCTCATTGACCTATATTGATGGAGCGGGGAGTCTCGGTGAGCGCTACGTGCTTACTTAGGTAAAAGGCAGAAGAATTAGTGCACAGATGTTGCACAGCATTCACTCAGCACAACAACAGAAGAAGCCAGGCCTGCCCTTGTGCATCCACAGGGGGATTTTGGAGAGGGAGAATGTGTGTTATAAGGAGGGGCCGCGGGGGCGTATGGTTAAAGAGTCGAAAAAGGAAATAGAGGGAGGATGGGTGCAAGCAGAGCAGTGAAAGAAGTGAAGTTGGTCAATAGAGGGTAAAATGAGCTTTCAGTAACCAGGTCAAGCGTGCACCTATTGGAATCTTGCCGCGAGATACTTGCATGCAGGCTGCTAGCTGTATGACTGAGACAGGGAAGCTGGACTCAGTGAGTTGATCTCTGTGTATTTTTGCTTGTGGCAGAGCGCTCAGTATTTATTTGTAAGAGTATGTTTGAGCTAACACATGCGTCATATGTGCAAATTTCTCTCCCTCCAAACCACAGCTTATCTTCCTTTTCCCAAAGGGGTGCTGCCACTCGGCTTCCGGGGTCAATGTTGGGGGTCATCAGATAAAAAGGATCAGGGTCAGGCCATTACTTTAACTGTTCTTACCAGCGTCTCAGATGGCCTGCACTCGACTCCATACCCTCAGTTAACAGGAGAACATTCACATAAAGATGAAGTCATGTGGTCAAAGTGGTAAAATGTCTGTATCATAAAAAACAGAGACTGTGGGACGAGATGGCAGGAGGGCAGCAGGGGTCTAAATCTCACACTCTCCTGATACAGCCTGAAGCACTGCTGTCTTTAGTACTTTACACACACACACACACACACACACACACACAAACAGCATGGCCCAAACAAGGGCTGGACGTAGCCCAGACAATCACTCAGACAAGGAAATGGTTGCAGAGGAGACCAAAGTCTCAGCTGGGACCAACACCAAGGCAATCTGCCATTCAAATCTTGATTTCATTGCAATGGAAGTTGCATCACTGTATCAGCACTCAGTATTTATTAGTTCATCTTAAAGCAGCTGAAGTCCTTTCTCTTCAGCCAGGTCTTTGGACTCAGTTGCTGAACCGTTTCCTGCCCACCCTTTTAGCCTAGTTGTTCTTTTTCTCGTTTAGCCTCGTTTTTCTCTTTCTCTTTGTCATTAAATGCCTTGGGTATTTTTTTAAAGTTATTATTATTATAATTAATGATAATAAAATCACCAGTCAACCAAATGCACTGGATATTTTAAGTCAAGAAAACAACACATTTCAATTAATGTTCAATGTTCAATCAGTTTGCTATGGCAATAAGAAGTGTCATTTCATGTTTTGTCAGTATAATTGGCACTGACTGACTTCAAAAATGAAGCTGAATGAAATTTAGTTTCTTTGTCAGTCATTCAAATGGACTACACAAATCAACACAATCTTTACAACTTGTCTGTCTGTGAAAGCTTTGTGAGTTATTCTCTCAACTAATGAACCTGTTATTGGGTAGGTAGATTAAGTACAGTACATATGAGAACTATACTAGTGGCTTTTGTTGATGTGTTTTGTTGTGTGGGTCTTCTAAATGACCTCTGAAATAGAGAGAAACCAGCACAAGTTTATTGAGTGCACACTGTTACCTCCCTTGTGGCTAAGCCCCACACGCCACCCGGGAAGTGTTGCTTTGATCTGCACGCTGCAGACATTCTTCCCATCACCATCTCACTTCCCTCCACAGTGTTTATTATTGGCTGCAGCTGGAACACCTCCAGTCACTAAGACCTCACTCCACCAAGGTCATGCTGACAAAATCCCGCACCCCAATGCAGTAACAGTCCCTTAAGCTTGCGTATGCAATCATAGGAGCAAGGAAGGAAACATTTTGTGCACGTTCGGATCAAAAGCATTGCTAGTGCTCCCTGGTTGGTCTTTGTTTCCGCTGAATGGCTATTGTCATTGTGAGTAGAAACGGTCTATTTAACCTGGTCAATACATTGTATGGTGTGGCAGTTCATCTCTTCTCCTTTCTTCTCTGCTAAAGGTCTTCATCTGGTGGTTCTGTTCCTATTTCCATGACCTTTGACCACCGAGTGACATGGGCAGCAAGGACTGGAGGAGCACAAGGCTCCAGTGTGCAGTGCGGGAGACCAGGGTACAAGGTGGGGAGGGAGAATGAAGTTTTGGCCAGGTTTGGTGATGTTGATTCAGCTGTGCCATAATTACATTATGACCTCACTGGCCACATCCAATCAAATCTAAAATAACATCTCAGCCACAGCCAATCAAAACTATAATAACCTTGGCAATTAAAGAAAAGGGTGAGGATACCATAGTGAACCAAGTTTTTCCTCTTATGAGAGCACCACTGTATAAACACAATACAAACAATACGTAAACACACTTCGCACAATTAACTGTAGCTCCAGATTCCACAGACTTGCTCAAGAACTGACAACTCTTCGCACATTCAGTATCCCATCAGAAAACTTGATATAGACATCCAGCCATCATTCCCTCCTGAAGCCCAGGCTCAGCCAGCGCTGCTTAAAGAGATGATGACTAATGGCCAAAGTGTGTCGCCTTATATTAGATTTCTCACTGAATTTGATAGGAGTCATGATGTCAAATAGATCCATCTGCCCTGGATGCACACATCTGTGACTGAGGTTTTCACATGATGATGACTGTTAGCTCACTCCGCTGCTTGCCAGCAGGGCTGGTTCTGCTTGGAGATTGAGCATAGTGAGTCATGCTATTAAAGTCATGAGCCTAATGTCAGCCTGGGGGAGCAAATAGACCGCTGCATCATTAACCAGTCAGACTGCTAGTTAGGTTGGGGCAGCGCTCAGTGTGAAAAGGACATGAGTAATCATTCATTGAAGGAATTAGGAGAGCTTCCATTGGCAGGAATTGGGAGTGGGTACATGACGGAGCATGCAAAAGACAGGGTCCAAACTTTATCAGGCCTGTTTAGCTTTAGAGCACATCTCAGTGTGCGTGTCTGTGTGTGTGTGTGTGTGTGTGTGTGTGTGGTTGGATGTCAATGTTCAAGTGTGTCGAGACAGAAATGTAATCTTGGGGAAGGTCCAGTGTTTACCCCAAAAGTCAGCATTTGGCAACATTGCAACTTCCGTGGAGAACGCTCCATAAAGTGACGAATATCACTGCGGGATAACATAAAAGAAAGCTGGATTTAATTAACAGCTCACACAAATTCTTCTACGGCTGGCAGTAACCACGCTAACCTAAAACAGATTGAATTAGATTTTCTTCCTTCTGGTGAAACAGCAACAGAACCACAGTTTTTACTAACTTCGAGACAGTTGATCTTACTAACGCAGGTCTGGGTTTGTTCTCTGCCTTTTGCACACACCCATGTGCTCACCCACACACACACACACACACACACACACACACACACACACAAAACATCCATTCTGTGTTATCATTTTGTAAACTTGAGTTACCTCCTCCTCCTCCTCCTTACCTCCTTCTTTTAAAAAATACAATCATTTGTTTTCATTTTGGGATGTCTCATTTTAAACTGAAACTCTTCAAATACATTCAGACTGCTGCCCATTGAAAGAGCATGTATCACTTATCGTGGGTCTTTTACTACCATTTACAATGACTCCTTCCTCCTCTTCAGTTCTAGCTTTCTACTTCAACTTTCTACCGTGAACGCTAGTTACCTAACACACCTAACACAGGTCTCCAACTTTGAGGACCAATCCTCTAACCTCTGGGGTCTTGGACAGACCCTGCAACTCAATGCAATGTGCAAAAGGAGAAGAGAGAATGTTGATTAGCTCCCTAACCTGGCTCCTTCTGGAGGTGAGTTGATTTAATGGCCACAGTGAAATATTGCTCTTGTCTTGGCCTCAGACCACACTTGCCCCCTAACCCCTTCCTCGGCCCCGAATTCCAGGAAAAGTTGGAGCGACGTTCTGGGTTCCATAAATAACAGTTCTGCTCCCCAGCCGCTCCCTGCAGAGCACCGAAGGTGAAACATCATCCCCTTCCCTTTCCCCCCACCTCTCTCTCCACCTCCCCACCGACTATTTTAATGTGGTATAGAGTGGCACATGAGAGCTTCCTCACCGCTTCACCACAGCCTCAATAGGTGTCTGTTCCACCTAGTTGCGCTGTGCTCAGATCTTTACGGCCTCATCTGTCCCACCACAGTGGCGTCAAAGTCGTGCTGCTTCAATCAGCCTCCCTGCCTTATTTACCTGTTAGTGTTGCTGCGTGTGGTCATAGTGTCGTTGGCCCTTTATTGCCCGCAATCCACCACGGTGCCATTCATCTCTAGCTGACTGCTGCCTTTAACAGTTATTTCAGGGAGCACAGTGACTGACAACAAAACAAAACTTGATCAGAAACCCTTTTTTTAGGTCAGAGCTCAAAAATATGAACATGGGAAAACGTTCCATGATACAACACCCTGTAAAAAGTTCAGTTACACAACTGCTGTACTGTTTTACTTTACTAGTGGAAAAGTTTTATTGATTGGCCTGTGATTATGTCTAAAAGGAGCACGTGACTGCTGTGCTGCAGCCCCACCCATGTGAGTGATGGACCTGCCTGCACAAGCCCATTAGACGCAGTCAAGCTGATTAATAAGCAGGGCTAGTTTCACATGTGAATGACATATCCCTCAAAGGGCAGAGTTTCTGGGACAGTCAGGCCAAGGGCTCTGACAGGAACTCTCGGCCCAGCTCTCATGAATAGCACATAAACAGAGAACATCCGTAAACAGTTTAGAAGACCCTTTTGGAGTTTGTTCCAAATGGGTGGGTGGGAAGGAGGGATGCAGAAAAGAGATGGGGACTGGAAGGGTGAGAGAGTGAAGCACTGCAGCTGATATTCCCTCTATGGCGGCCCAATAGGGAGGAGCAACATCAGACTGCCTCTGTGCTCCTTTGGGACGCTTTGCCTGTACAAACAAACCGACCCCGGGCCTCTGGTCTAATGGGAACCAGACCTGCTCAGGAACCAAATCTCTCTCTACTTGCCTCACTCCTTCTTGTCCCTCTCCCTCCCAGTACACCCAACGCTCCACCGACACACACTCCAGCTGAAGGACGCACTTCAATTATCCCAAACAGACCTGAAACTATTCCCAATTTTCCCACACGGCAATGGCTCATGACGTTCCACCTTCCTTCAGCACATGCTGACCTTCTTGACCTCGGAGCAGCCAGCAAGCCTTTTATCTCCTCTGACACTCTCACATGCTCTCTCACTCTCTCTCTCTTTCTCTCTCTCTATATATCCATATATCACACACATACACACAAAGCTTTCCATTGAGTCATGTTGATACTGGCCCCCTTTTAATTTTTTTTTTCAGTTCATTTAATCCTATTCAGACTTCCATCTATCTTGGGTTATTTTAATTTCTCCTTTGCCCGTTTCATCCGATTACTTCCAGCATGCCAGATAATGTCATTAAACAGCAACATACATGCTTTAGCAGGGACAGCGCGATTAGCTCTCCAGCTAATGACGAAAGCATTACTAATCACATAAACTGGAGGCACCGTGGTGAAAATGCCGGGTGCTGAGTGAGAGCAGCTCATCCCTGGCTAGAAGTCTGAATGTTCTCATTGTGAGAGTTCAGAGTTTATCTGTGAATGTCCTCCCAGTCTCACGGCTGTCTCTATCTGAATGTCCTGTTTCACTAAAGTATGAATATTGGCACAGATTCAGAGGAGAGAAAGGCTCTTAAAACACATAGAGCCTCCACATGGACCGCACGCACAAAAAGAGGGCCGATTGTGATAGGGACTGGTGACGTTCACTTCCCAACACATGTGCTCTGTTTCAATTACATGTCTTCGTCGCTGCATTCCAAGATAAAATACGTGTTACCGCTTCCTTTTTTTTTTTTCAGTGGCGAGAACGGCCTTTTATTTGTGTGATCAAGTCACTGAGGAAGTGCTTGGAAGTACAACAGATTTGTTGAGGGGAATGGACCATGCCTGAGTAGATTTGGAAGGGATTCGCCAACACTGGATATGACTGTTCGGCTCTGTCTCCCTCCCTCACATCTGGGCACAAACCCACCACTGTAGGCAGAGATCTGTGATGAGCTGAGCTGAGATGCTGCCTCGCTCATATAGTCACTTCACTCTCCCTTGTTTTTGCCTGGCCTTGTGCGCTCCACTGGGGCGTTCTGTTTTTCTCCTCTTGCGCTTTCTGGCAGCGCCGTGCAAGCCGGCAGCAGCCAAGCCCAGACACAGCTCTCTGGAACTGAGGTGTGTTTTTGCAACATCAGCACAAAACCAAGGCCTGCCGGTAACAAACGTGTTGCAACTCACTCCCCTAAAAAGGTTAGGCGAAGGAGGTGTGTCTGGGAAGTGAGAGAAATTTGTGTGAAATCGTGTTAGTGTAAGTGCCTGTGGGTGTTTGATCTAATGTGTATAATGTGTGTGTGTGTGTGCGTGCGTGGGTGGTTGAACTGTACTTGTGGCTGCGTGTGTGTGTTTGCGTAATAGCTTCAGGATACATTTGCCCATTACTCAATTGATCGACTGTAAATGCTCACACGCCACAGTTTTGATGGATGAAATAGGAATGGATCAATCCCGCAACACAGAACCATCACCCTCACTACTCTGAACAAACCGTTCAGTAGTTTGACATACTGAAACAACATGATCGAAAGTGCCAACAATCATCCAAAAGCAATCACAGCTTCAAAGCCGTCTTGTTGCTCATATTCAGGTTTTGCAAAGCAACCACAAACAAATGACATGTACCGTGCTACCCTTGATAAGGCCAGGTGGGTGTGTTCAGCCAAGAGTTTGAATCAGTGTTGGTTTATATTCTCATTGATGTCATTTGTTGAGGCAACATAACTGTGGCAGGAAGAGGCTAACAAACAGTCAAGGTCATTGACCCACTTCAGGGAAAAAAGCCCACCAATCAGTTTGTCTGTATCCCTGATGTTTCAAAATAATGGTGATTCCCTGATGGAAGACTGTAGACAGGGGAAGAGACTATTCTTTGTCTATTAATGGTCAAACATACACCACATCTTTTGTCGCTCCTCTTCTGTCCTTTCTTTTCTAAACTGATCTCTTCCTCCACATTGTTCCACTGCCACGTTGCAGGCCAACAGAACTGGGGAAGTTGAGACACCTGGATCTCGCTAGGTTTTCCACCGGGGAAGTTAAAGCCATAGTCTGACAATGATGATGTGGCGTGGTCTGATAGTGAGAAACAAGTGAGCGAGGGGACTCCACACCCCCATGGCCCCAGAACGCTCTCCCCTCTTCTGAATCAAATACACAGGGATGTGTGGGATTACTCTCACAGGAGGAACATGAACCCTCTGACTTCCTGCCCACTGATGAGGTCACCAGTCTCAGTGGGAGTGTCTGTGAAATGCCTGCTCAATAACAGCACACTGATGGCAGG
>CABFOQ010021955.1:0-15000 GCA_900660455.1 Gephyroberyx darwinii | reverse complement strand
TAGGGTAGCGGGTGCTATGTGAAAACCTGACCCCCGCGCCACCTCCGCGTGGTATCTGGAGTACGTTAGCGTGTGAACTAGCTCGCCGTGAGTGTCGAGAGCCCGCACACACAGCGGGTAGGGAGCCCCACAGGGGATACATGTTTGCATAGCGCGGCGTCACCACTGATCAGCCTCCCTTTGTTGCCTCCCAGATGTGACGGCAAGGTTACCACCGTCCACGCCGAGGCGAGGCCAGGGAACTCCCCCTGCAGCGGGCCGACAGCACAGCCGTTGAAAGTGCTATGTATTGTGTGGTATGTTTAAACATCATAATATCAGTGCCAAATTAATTATGATACCTTGGTGTAATTACCGTAAACAAATGAGAGAAAAACAGCCTCTATCTCATGCCAGCGGTTCTGTCAGTGCTTGTGTTTCTCAACATTAAGTCAGATTTTTACAGGCCCCGTAGCATTAAAGGACCATAATATATCTGTGGCAGCTGACAGGGTTGTTGATGCTCGCTAGTTATTAACTCTTGTGCATAACAGCACCATTAGTCATTGTAGCTAGAGCGCTAATTATTCCCTCAGTCAAATGTCAACTGACTTTGAAACAGCCACGCTGAAGGGAAGCAGAGAGAGATTGAAAAGAAAAACGCTACTGCAGCTGTTTAGCAGTTCTTTGGGTTCAAGTCGGATGCTGTCGGAAAGCCAGCTGATCTGGACCATGTTGAAAGGTGCAAGATGTACGTATGTATGTTTACTGCCCCGTAGCACAAAACAACCATAATATACCTGCAGGGGTCAATACCAAAGATGATTTCTTGGCCAAGTGCTGAGATTTCTGTCTTTCAAAGCTCTCTTCTGGATTGTACTCTGTGTTGGAACAAAAACTCCCCGCTTTGTCAAGTACATAACGATGTAGCAATGTTTACAGCCAAAGCGTGTCTGCAAAATATCTGTCCACCACAACCCATGTCTCCATTGTGGTTATATGAAGATTAGTCGGTGCATTCGAATATTACCAAGTGCATTTGTTTGTTTTTGTCTTCAGTCAGTGTGAAATATGGCCAACATCAGCTGAAACCAAAGACCAACGACAGCTTGACCAATGCTGATCAATCCTCTCAAGGCTCTTTCCATTCTACTGTCAGGAAGCCTGTATATTCACTTCAACCCTGCTGATGGAAACACACCTAGCACATTTTTTATTTCCTGTGACATTCCAAACGTTCTCTTAAAAGACAGTTGGACAGAAACGCAAATGTGTACAGCTTATGTTTGTCTACAGTGCGTAGCATTTAACCACCTGAAAACATGCAGGGCTTCATTTATGACACATTCAGCCTGAATAGTTTGGTTCATTTTGGTTCCAGCATCTATTTGCAAGCGCCCCCCCCGTCTCCCATGCCGCTAAAACAATCATTTCTATAAAGTTGGCTGATTTGAGTGACCTTTCGCTTTCGCCCAACAGATCGTAGGCCACCTGTACATACAGCAGAACGGGCTTATGGACTATTCTGAACTACAACTGAACTGACGAATCAGATATTGGCATTTTTTCCAGTACCATTTTTAGAAAAGCGAATTGAGTAGATTATTTCTGAATAAAAACCAAATGGCATGAGCATTTTAAGAAAGACAGAGAGAATTTCTTTACACCACACCAACATCCTGTTAATATTTGGGATAATCAAATGTTCTTCTTCTGACTTGGCTGACATAAACAACATATCCCGTGTACCAAGATCATCTCTATTTGCGAAATCTCAGTTTGGTTGCCTAGACAGGATCGAAAAAATTCAGCATCACGACAAACGGACAAACAACGTAGAACAACGGACGAAAGTAAAACGCAATCTAACTCGCATAAAGGTCAGAGGAAAGTCAAGGTTTTCTACTTAAGCGCTCCAAAGGCAGGAGGCCAGTAGCAACCAGCAGGTATCAGGGGCCAAAGCCTATATAAATCTTGGCTAAACAGAACACGAACAGCCCCTAATTAAGCCTGCCGCAAGATTGTTCATAATCACTTTAAACTCAGCAGGAGGGACCGGCTTTTCCACTTTTAAAATCATTTTGCAATATAGGGAGTGAGAACACATGAAATCTCTTTTGCCTAATTCAGTTCTGACTTTATGAGAGAGCTACAACAATTCCTGTGACTATCAATGTGACTATGTCATTATGACATATCAACTATGCCATTTCCACCAAGTTTTTAAGAGATATCAAAGCAGCACACCCAGAATGTCTGTGTATAAAAGGACTACTGTATTTCTGAATGGGATATGAAGATGCATTTCAGCAGCTTATCCCAGACAAGACCCTAACTGGGGTATTATCTATTATTCAAAATACAGCGTGCATGCACACATTGTATTCTGCACAACACACTCCCTGTGAGCTTAACACGCATTATACAGTATCTGATGGATAACACAAAGTAGCGCTGTATTGTATCTTGTAATCCAACACCATTATGTGGCTGTTTGTGTGTATTCAGTGCAGCAAGAAGGCCTCGTGCATTGAGGGAATAAAACCACGGTGGCTCTCCTCGGGGAGGGATTTACAGGTTTGACACACTTATAATGCCGATTTCAAAAAACTGCAGCGTGACCTTTGGACTCAAACCGCTGACCTTTACTCCCTCCCCGCCCGCTGCCATGCACCCCCTCCGCCCTGTGTTCCAGTGCCTCTTAACTTACAATTTAGGCACTGTAAATACCTCATGTACGCTGTAAGAACTAATTTTGGCCATTCATCTAAGACATAGTTCCTTTTTAACAAGCCAGTTACGACAGTAATAAAACTGCGGACGGGTACATTAAGATGTATGATTCACCATCTTGGCCATATGTTAAATTAAAGGCATATACATGTATATATATATATATATATATATAGCCTATACATAAAGTATACCGCAAAGTAAAAGCTCGTCTTTTTTGGAAAATCTGCCATACAGCCTACAGAAGAAAAGTTTTACTCATTAGTCCTCCGGAGTTTAAGTGCCATTTTTCCAGGTTCCGGTTAAAGATAATATATAGCTTAGGAAGGGAGCTATACACACAGTATCCAAATTCAGACATTCGTAAACCACTAAAGGCTGGGTCTGTGAGGGTTTTCCTCCCCCGGTGCACAGCACAGCCCAGTTCTCTACAGTAAACACTCGTTTTTTTCCCCCAGGCAGGCAGGGTAAGGAAGGGAAGAGGCAGGCCTGGCGCATGGCTGCCAGTACCATGGCGAGGCCTTGGACGGACAAGACGTTTCTTTGCAGACACTCAGGAAGCTGAATCCGCACTGCAGCATTCCAGGCCGTCCAAACAGAAAAAAAAAATAGAAGAAAACAAAGAGAATTGAATCAACAATAAAGGCAAATCAAAATGAGAAACCTGTGAAGAGAACCACGCAGAACAACTTGATGCAAACTCCACAAAGAAGCTAATGTAACATATTGCAAAGAGTTCATCCACCCCCATAGCTGTTCCTCAGAAAGCTGCTCTGATAGTTAAAGGGTTTGCCAAAAATGTCACAGGCTGCCTGGCTGCAAATAGGTCAGCGATAGGCACCCTAGGATTTTCTCCCAAAACTCCTCCTCTGATTGGTCGGCTTGCACGCCTCCACGGGCAGACCTCACTGGCTTGGAGAACCGCCAGCCTTTAGCTGAAATAAAACCAAACAAACTCAGTTAAAGTCTCAACAGTGCAGATTACACTCCCTCCGCAGCATTCCACATACGTCAGGAAAGTAAGACGTCAGCTCGGAACTCAGAGTTCCTTGGATTCTGGATCCGTAAAGATTTGGTAGGTGGTCAACATTTCCCTGTCCCCTATGAGTGCAGAGGGCGCATCTCCACCCTACAGCTGGAGCCACTGGTCCTCTGGGAGAATGATTTCACTGACCATGAACCCTAACCCTTAGCTTGTCCCAGCAGCTGGATGGGGAAGAGAAAACTCAAATTCTGATCGGTGTCACTAATTCAAATTCTCTGTAGAGATTAGAAGAGTGTACCCAGAAACATAGAATTTTTGCTAGAATACCCACTTCTAGCAAAAATAACATTGTACAGTGGCTTACATCACCATATCTTTATCGGCCCCAGGCAAGTCTAATACTAGCTATTGTACCCGACAGATTACCTCTAATGTGGGCAGAAGACTTTGCAAATATGGAATGAAGATCCACTGACAGCAATAAAGCCAGTTTAAAACACGCTTGGTAGCTAATGGACTAATTAGAACAGGGAATCTGCTCTCGGGCCAAAATAAGGAACTGTTTACTTGTGGCCTTCCAGTTCTACATGGAGACAGAAACACTTCCTGATGCAAAGCTATGAAACCGGGTAACAAAGTAAAGATCATGACCGAATAAGAAACAGACAGCTTAACGTAATAGACTGGGTGTCAACCTTAGAGTCATAAAAGCTCTCATTTAAAACTGTCTGTCATGTATTTCTCTTCTTCCACCAAACAACAATGTGGGAGGCAGTAGAAAGTGGCAGAAACCAGGTTTTAAAGTTTTACTAGTGCAGTAGCGCTTGATGCATTGGAGTTAAGCCGAAATGATGAGTGGGCCTCAACAATTTGGAAAAAAAGGCATGTTCTATGGGGCCCAAACATTGGCAGGCAGCTTGGCATGATGTTGTCTGTAATGCTGGGGACACACTTTACCACTACTAGCCCGATTATAGCCACAGTTCACCCAACACGAGTGATTTTCAAGATTAGATCAAGTTGAGGCTAGTTTGGGGTGGCTGCAATGGACGGTCGGTACAGATGATCTGTCCGAGTTTTAAGCTTGCTTCCTGATTCATTTGGGACCACCAGGATTATTTCAAACGTTTTTCCTGAGTCAAAAAGGACAAGTGTTGATGCCCTCTGTTATATTCTTTAAATATACTTATATTTGTATCCTAAGTGCAATAATTCCCTCATGTTGTCACACACTCCAATGAAGAACATATGGTATTGTATGTTCTCAGCTCTTATAGTGTATGTAGTACAGTATGGTATAGTGTAGTGTAGTATGGTATGGGAGAGTAAAGTATAATACAGTATAATATAGTAAAGAATAGCATAGTATTGTTGATTAAGTGTATACAGTATAGTTTCAGTGTAGTTCTTGTTTTTTATAGCAGTGCATATAATATTTATCTTCTTAATTCTTAGATTTATTTAACTTTAAATTGTGGTGTCTCCCAAGTCAAACTCCTTGAATGTGGAAACGTACTCAGCCAATAAACTAATTCTGCTTCAGACCTGACACTGGCAATAGTCAACCCTGAGGCACAGCTAAAACAATTAGGGTGGGAGAACAAAAGGGAGCATCTCCACAGTGATAATTTAGCCCTCAGATGGGGTTGACAGCATACTCACTCTCCGTGAGGAACATAGAGGAGTGGAAAGTGCCCAAAAACAACCTATTTGTTATGCTCCCACCAGTCTGACATGCCCTGTGTAACAAATGTGATCATGTAGCGTGGGCAGCGTAGTGGCCTGGAGGCTAGTTGCTAGTTGTCTCATGACTAGAGATTCACAGGTTTATTCCATCAAACCTCGGACCATGTGCTCTCAGAGAAAACTAATTCATAATCTATGTGCAGCATTTTAATATTAGACCTTATGTCTTACAGTATTATTAAGCACTGAGCATCAATACTGCATTATTGTTTATACTATTTTGCTTTTTCAATCTGCCACCGCTTTTTCATGATTGCCAGAATGGCTACGAGCCTGTAGTATCTTCATTAGGTCCTTGTTGAACTACCATGTCTGAGATGCCTGTGGTAGTAACCTTTATAAACCAGCTGATGACATTACTGCTCCTGCTGACACTGGTTTTGCAGTTGCACTGGAAGATTTTTCCATTTCACATTTTTACAATTCAAATTTCTCAATTCCACATTAAATTCACATTTCACAAGCAGTTTCTAGCTTGTTGAAGTGTTTAGCTAGCTAGTATAAGATTCATTGAAGTTGCCCTGTAGTAAACTGTAGTAGTGAGCTTTTATTATTGGTGATTTGATTTTATGACATTATTTTCCAAGACGCTCGCAGCTGGCAGGCATGTAAACTAGCACCAAGCTAGTTTCCACTTCTTTACATTAAAGTCAATGGGGAGCAGTTGCAAGGCGGACGGAAACACTGTTAAGGAAGCATTTTTTTTCTATAATAGTGTGAACATGCCCTTGTTTTCAAGGATATGCAGATAATGCGTGCCGGCCAATAGTCTTAAAGAACTACACCAACTATTTAGGAAATGATCAATTTACCCTTAAAGGGACGAGAGGTTTGGCAGAAAAAACACCAACATCAACTCTGGATTACTAAAAGGTCTATTTTCTTATGTCAGATAATGCTAGTTTCCTACAGGCACTTTCATCAACATACTTCATGGACAGAGATCTCTACAAGAAACACAAACTCAGTACTCAGTACGTAACGTGTAAAAGGTAAGTTGACCAACGTGCAAATTTCTAAACCAAAAACAGGAATGCAGGCCGGGTCCAGAAGCAGCAGCAACAACAACAGCCTGAAATAGCAAGGCTGGAGCTAGAAAACCCCCAGTATCATCGTTCAGGTCTGCTGTTTGAGAGCACAGCAGACAAGCATTATGTAATATGAAAACAGTATTTCTGTGGCAATACAGCAAATGGTCTTTTCAGTCATTTATATGAGCCAGGAACAAAAGCAAAGAGACAGTCAGGGGGAGGCAACAGCAACTCCATCCACCCACGGTATGAATCTCTCTCTCTCTCTCTCTCTCTCTCTCTCTCACACACACAATGGTTTGGACCTCACGGTGACCGTCCACTACATTACCCAGGAAGTGGATGAAAGCTGCAGACAAATCTCCTTTAGGGTAGGTTGCACGAGTGCACAATCTGGCTAACGGGAAAAGGAAGACACTGGATTGAAACTGGACAGGTAGAAAATCCTCTCTGGTCTCAACACACCTTGGTTAGTTGCCAAATTTGTTTTTCGGAGTTGGAAACGAACGCAGAGGTACATACCAAAGAGGAAAATGAAAGTAGATGAAATGCACACTGTGATTGGGTGCCATTGCTGCACGCCTGTGAAAAGATATTAGGAGAATCACAGCAGCGGTATTTACAGAGCGACACACTCCTCTGCTCTTGACAACAAACACTCAGACAGCACTTGGTGTAAGTGTGTGTGCCCTAACATGTGCAAGCAACTTCAAAAAGGTGAAGTGCTGAGCTGAGGTCACAGTTTGATCCACATCTGGCAACAGCATATGTGCAATTCCTGAGCATTCGACCTCAGGCAAAGTGCAGAAATAGGCTTCGGTGCACACATGCTGTCCCCGTCTCTGTTAGTATGACAGTTATTCATTCTTACTATTTTAGAGATAGAAGCCAAACGTGTAAAAGACATTGACACAATAACCCAAAACAGATGTTTACTGTGGATTTTAGTACTCAGACAATGAAAAAATGAGCACTCTGGCTGGAAACGAGTGTGGGCCTGCTCGTATACCTACTCTACACCCCACATAAGGATGCACAAACACATATCCTGCTGCCACCCTAAGCGGGGTTAAGCTGAAACTTGCACCAGACGGTTGCATGAATAAAAAGCGTCAGTCTCTGTCGCGGGGAAAGGGTAAAGCGAACGTTACTGTGTAAAATCCGATAATCCTGCTGCGGTCGGGGCAGCAACAGGCTTTGCCCGTCTACAACAAACAGCTGAATGATTACTGTGGATACACATGCAGTGTATTACCAGAACCGCCCCGTAAGCAGTAAAAGTTGTTGACGTGTTTACAGAATCCGACCGAAGCCGTCTTCTGCTATGTTAATGTATTGCAGACATGTCATGTATTGCATGACAAGGACTGAAGATGAAGATTGAGGTTAAAGTTTGACCGATATTTTTTTAATGGAACCTGCCGATAACTAATATTTTGCACCAGTATTCAATATCTTCATGGCAATTTTTTTTTTAAATTACAAGTATTTACTCTTTCCCTTAGAAGTATATTCTTGGCAAAGAAATATGTCGCAACCTCCTCCAAGGTGTATGAATCAAAAAGAACAAAAGGAATGAAGAGATTCAGCAATCGCTGCTTATGTATGCTAGGATGTAGCTTATACCCAATAGCAATACGAACCAACAGCGATGCACAGAGTAACAATAACAAATAACAAAGGCTGTCACAACTGTCTTTGGACCTACACTTCAGTCATGTGCCTTTAGGTTCTGCGCAAAAAAAAACATTCTTGGCGGAGTCTTGGCAAAAAAAGTGTGTGTGAATCAAAAAGGATGACAGGAATGAAGACATTCGACAACGCTTAGAGATCAATTACTTCAATTACAACAATAAATATATCCATGTATAGCGGCCCTGAGGTCACAAATAGTTTTCCTTTCTCTTGAAGTCACAGCTCCCACCTGTGGCCACTATGCATCCCTCCCTCTTAGGCATCTCAGGGATGCAAAACGTAGTATGTCGTGCAGCTAGGAAAGGAAAAGGCTGGTGATGCCCAGCTTGAACACAAATCGACCACAAAAAGGGGAAAGAGAAAGTCAAAACAGCACCAGAAAATGAAAACCAGGAAACCAAAATAGAAAAGGACTGGATGAGCTCTAACATGTTATTAGAAAGCTTCCTCTGCATCCCTGCCCACAGCCTTATTGAAAGGGAACGACAACCAACACCACTTACCCCCTCTCGTCTGCCTAGAGGCCTACACATGCACGCTTGGTTTTAGTGCGACGCTGCAGCCTCCGGAATCCCAGCATTCGGAAAATACTTTCACAATATGTCTCTCTCCCTTATTCGCTCATTACTTCCTTCATTTCCTTGCCCCCCCCCCTCTTTATCTCCTGTGCTTGAAGGCAATCCAACTTTCAAGCAGCACACATTTTTTGGCAGGCGCCACCATGCTTTTTTTCACCCCCCAATGTACTGTATCCACATTGTACTTTTTTTTGTGGTGCTGTTTTTGTTTTTGAGACAACCCTTGGCATCAGCTGACAGGGAGAGAGGAGAGGCGGAGGCCCTTGTGTAAATTAGTAACTATTCCAGACAACAAAACAGGCTGAGCCAGGCAAGCAGAGAAGAGCTCATCTAACACTATGGACAGACATCTGACAAAGGAGCAAGTCAGAAGCATCCTCAGTGATCTGGGCAGAATACATGCAGGGTTAATTCATAATACCCACTAGTGTAGGCTATGGCTACGTTCACACTGAAGCTGAGAGTGTCTCAATTGTTATTTTTTACCAGATCTGATGTTTTCTAACCAAGTGTGAACAGCAAAAAGCTGCATGGAGTCACATTTTTTTCAATTCTGATCCGGGCCACATGCATATGTGGTGCAGAATCAGATCTGAGGCATGCAACCTACATGGAACTTGTATTTAAACATTAAAATCAAAATTTGTTATCGTTACCATGACAATGAGTAAATCTTAAATCATTCACCTGAGATAATTGTCATAATTTTGGCACCACGGCACCTTGGCTGAGTCAGCAGTAGCATGGAGGACAACGAGACACAACTTTGAGGAGAGAAAGCCAAATAGCGACTTGAGTTATATTTGGGGAGACTCCTAAAATCAGTCAAAACTCAAAGGCGCATAGCGTAACTGAAATGTGTTGGAAACAAGTGGGAGAAGTGTACGTATGAAAATAGATGTGACCTCTTTTGTTATTGTTACTGTGCATGCTTGTCCTTTCCACATCGCTGTCAGTTCATACTGGTATTGGATATGGGTTACATCACAGAATCGATATATGAGAAGCAATTCTGAATTCTGAAAAAAACTTGAGACTCGAGCACGATGGAAAAGGTCAAAGGATCTTGGTGAGACAGCTGAGCTGTAAAGAGGCTTCCCGACACACCGCGGCAGATTGCTGACTTGGGTTTGGTCTTCATCCCTGGAAATCCTTCATCTGCTGTAACCAGGACCATCACTGTACTGCTCTGTTCCCAATCCTTGCTAAGCGTTAAGAATTATAACTTTAAAGCTCCCATCCCCATGAAAGAGAGATTTTACCCATTATAAAAAGATACGTACATTCAGATTATTGTCATCTATGATTTATGAGTTGAAAGACCTATAATAAAAGACCTATCATCATAACAGTATTAACAAATACTGGTTTGAAAAACTGTAGTATTTATTTGTAAGTGTTGTATTCACTTCATGTGCTCAGGTAGATTTATAACATACAACGAAAGGAAAATATCATCAGTTTATCCCTCAGATGAAGCCTCATACAGACTCTTCAACTTGTTTCAAGTGAAAAGGTCAAAGGCAGCAGCATGTATCACAATGTTTTACTGGTGATGCCGAGTGGCTTTTAAACAGAACGCAACAACACTAGAATTCTAAAACTACGGTTCAACAGATATATGCTTTTGGAGGCCAATAACAACAATACTATTTTTGGATTGAAACTGCCAATAGCTGATATTTGTGCCAATATTCAAGAAGCTGTTCAAGTGCCGGGAGGTTTTGGTCTTGACAGACCGCAGACCTCCTGCCAAAGGGGAGAAGTTCAGAAAGGCAGTGTCCAGGGTGAGAAGGGTCAGCCATGATCCTTCCAGCCCGCTTCCTGATCCTGTTTCCTGACAGGACCTGAAGCAGCGGCAGGTCACAGCCAATCACCTTCTCATCCCCTTCAGAAATTAACCCACATTGGATTAAGAGTCTGCCTACCTAAATAAACATTACTATTAGCTTGTTTAATACAAGTTCAAGTCCTCTTTAAACTTTTTCAAATAAAATAGCTTAACTTCACCAGGCACAAGATGGAGCCAGCAGCAAATGGACATTCCTGGAAGAGGAAGAAATTACAGTTTGCTTGTACAGTAGATTGTCATGAACCATAATGCAACTTAGACGCTCATATGGGAGGGATAATTTATAGGACAATCAACTGTTTATTATCGAATATTATAATGTGTTTACCTCAAAAATATGCATTGTTTACTTTCTAGTTTGATTATGAGCGACTTCAATAGGTAATAGGTAGATGACTGTTACTTATGGTGTGTAGATGAAACCCTCTATCCCAGAGGACTGAAGTATGTAAACCACACTCATCTACCACCGAACTGGAACACAGCGTGCAACAGCTAAACAAAAAGCTGCACCCAACAGCCTTACCTGTGATTTAATTTCAATATATCACAGCCTAGCACTGGGTTACCCATTAAATAATTGTCCTTGCTAGGTGTCAGTTGTCAGTGCAGTGTGTTGAGTCCAATCAAGTCAGAGCAACGCCCATCTTACTGCACTCGTGTTCATCTTGGACGCTTTTACTCATCTCCAGCAGCCAAATAGTGTCAAGTTACCGTCTAATGTTGCCTTCAGGTGCTCCTCATCAACTCCTACTTCTGAGTTCAGAAGTTGTAAATGCGACTAGACAGCATTCAAGTGCTTTTTTGGTCAGACATAATAATACATTGGAGCATTCTGTAGATACAATGTTTCACTTTTATATGCAAATAAAGTTTTTTCCCCCCATAGCCTCAATCAGGGTAGAATAGACCATGAAAACCATTAGCTCGCACAGCCTACATAAAATACAGATCAAAAGAAAATATTTGTAACCCATAACAATAAAAATAATCATCATCATTATCATCATTATCATGCAGCATAAAATGTCACATTAGAATCAGCTCCTTCCACAGTTTATTTATATGACAGGTTTTCAGCTCCTGGGTCTGACTACACACAACTCAGTCTAGCCCTGTTCTGCAACTGCATACCTATGATAACAAAAATTACATGTAACAGCTTTGCACTTCCTAGTGTACGCTGGAAAAATGTCCACGCCTAGTGTGCTCGCTGACTAAACAAACACGTGTCCTACCACTATGTGATAGGCCCTGGCGTCAATTCAACAGGTTGCCGCCTTGGCACAAGAGCTGGTTTCTTCAGAAAACTCAATATAATTGACACACAGTCTGCATGGGCTTGGTTTG
This sequence comes from Gephyroberyx darwinii, assembly GCA_900660455.1. Taxonomy (NCBI): domain Eukaryota; kingdom Metazoa; phylum Chordata; class Actinopteri; order Trachichthyiformes; family Trachichthyidae; genus Gephyroberyx; species Gephyroberyx darwinii. Next base: position 3,051 of record CABFOQ010021955.1, on the reverse strand, counting down.
AGGCGTGTTAAGACCAGCCAAACACAAGTGATATAATATTTTAAGATAATCAGATTTTTTTTTTCCTCTACCCACTTCCTGAAAGGAACCTGGGGAGGGCTTGCAGATGGCTGAACGCAGTGCGATCACTCAAGGAAAAGCGAGAGATAAAAAAAAAAAATCTTTGAGCACGTACAGAAACGCAGATAACTGAGTAGCTTCCGTGTGCAAAGTGCTACCTTTAGCCACGTCGCCCAGTTTGGGGAATCTAGGCCATATCACAACAGGGAAAAATGCAAACCACCACAAACAGACAGGGGTCTCTTTCATTTGGTCAGCCGGGACAGTCAGGGTACATCGGGAAAAACAATATGTGGTATTGGACTGCTGAGTGCTCTTTCTCAGCTCCCTGTACTCTGTGTGTGTGTGTGTGTGTGTGTGTGTGTGTGTGTGTGTGAGTGAGTCTATGGCAACATGCAGTCAAACCAGGGCACTGAGTCCAGCTGAAGCCTTGTGCACAGCTGTGGAACTAGAAGAGGGCCTTTGTGTCCTGATACAGTCATATGCCCTCAAGAAACATCAAATCTGAAGTCACTTCATCCACTATAAGAAAGGCACTGGTGCATTTAGCTGTAGGGGCAGCATTTTGGACTCCTGCAGCTGAGCACAAGACTCTACTACAACCCAAATTATGACTGTCTTGCTTAGCCTGTTGGTTATCTTTGCATTTCTACATCCGCTAATGCCGGTAGCATTCATTAATTCATTACATTTCCCCTGACTCCCACCACTTAACCACTGTGATCAACATGATCAACGAGTACTGGATGTAAATGAAGTGTAAAAATTCCTGCGTGACCACGGAAACTTGGCTGATGTAGAAAAGTTGGCCATGGCTGAACTTTTCATGGTCTTTGGACGTGAATTGCCAATCAGATTTCCATGCTTCCTCGTTTCCCTACCGATGTGATATCGTCTCATGAATAGTTACGGCTGGCAAGTGCAAAAATGGATGAGACATTACAGCGGGCCACCTAAGGAAAATTTTGGAACTTGAATAAAAATCATTTAAAGAAAAGCCTATTTAAGAGGGATGCAAGAGTGAATTGTACTGCGATGAAGTTGTTGGGCCACAGAGGGTGTGTGTCAGTAGTGACAGAGAGAGGGAAAGGAAGCTGGTTGGAGCGACAGGTGGCAAGTGGAGTGACACACATAGGACAAGTTGCATTACAGATAACAACTTCATTCAACCTTCAACTTTCAATTCAACTTTGAAGAAACAAGTGGTGAATGACGGTGAAAAGCCAAGGTAATGTTGGAAGTGTCTAGTTAACGTTTGCAGCCACTACACAGATGCTGAACTGAAACTGAAACAAACGCCAGGGACACCATGCAGCAGCTACACTGTCAGCTTAGCTCCTCGGATGCACAGTTAGGATCTAACCGGTTTCCTAAAAACATCTGATTCCATCACTTTCATTTATTTTTCATGTGATTCCTCTGTTCATCATAAGGATATTGACTTAAGTCACTTTAGCCATGGAAAAATTAATTGGATTGGAATTGGAAAATTGGATTTAAAAAGCTACAAAATGGCTCAACTTGGAAATTGTCACGTAACTCTGCCAAAAACAGGTGTCTATAACAGCATAAAATTGGAACAAAAGAGATATGGGTATTAAGTTGGCCGTAATGACAAAGCCAGGCTGGCCATGCTTAGGCACCACCTAAGCCTGTTTTTGAGCCAGGAAAAACCCTGCACAGGATTAAACATCTCAAAATGCTTGGTTGCATCTATCGTTGGAGTCAAAGGTAACTCAAGTATTTTTCTGTTTATTTTGGATTAATTCATCCTAAGAAGTGCTTGCTAGCTAGCTATCTTACAGTAATTAATCAAAACTGTAACGTATGAAAGGCAAAACCAAAGCAGGGAGAAACACATGATTTGATAGTTCAAAACTTCATAGCTGCAGACTGCTATATAGATGCATTCAGAACCTCTCTACCGACCGCAATGGGTCTGAATAGAGCAAGCAATTTGCTCACAGTGTGAACACATGGTAAGAGCCATCTGAGTGCAACTTCCACAGCAGATCTTCAGGTCACAACCAGGACCAACCACTGTGACAAGTGGCAAATGTCCTCGCAGTGGTCTGAGCTGTGAGCTGACAGACTCGCAGAGAAACCCTGACCAATGAGAAATCCGAGTAAAGAGAACCTGAATCGAGAGCTTGAAATCACAATAAAGAGGCCTGAATGCTTTCTTGCCTCTGCCAACCATAGGCACCACATGTACCAAACTGTGCAAGAGATTAGTAGTCCACTATTCATTCAATTAAGACCTAAAGTCGGTCCCTAAGCAATCAATACTCTCTTAAAACTAAGCGAGGTAGTGATTTAGAGTAATGCCTAGCTATTTCACACTCATTACAAACTCAGACTCAAACTTCAAATCCACTGGCACATAAAATCCTCTTAGGATGACACTCATTCGTTTTCCTTCATTTTACACATATCGTCCGGTAACACTTGAAGTGCAGTGTGATACATTACAAGCAGCCAATTAGAAGTACAGATAAACCTTTCTTATCATAAAGGCAATAATCTGGCAAACTGGAAAATTAGGCTCAATATCACATCATCACCTATGCAGTTGCTCCATAAAGTAATTTTTTTGCACATTATGTTCATTATCATGCTCTGATGACAATAATGCACTCACATTGTGTTTAGGATGTGCTAATGCTCCCTTATAATAGCTTATGTGCACCACTTCAAATAATGAGCAACATTTTTAACAGCCAAAATGATAGTTACTATAACTTATTATGATGATGATGATGATGATATCTGGCCACTGTTGCCACCAGCTATGCTTTGTGTTGAACATCCTTGTGTGCATCCTTGTGTTGAACCAAATGGTGTATTTTTTGTGCAAGGGGAAACATCTAAACAAGACCATCTAAAAACACAGTGTGAGTAACGAATCCTCCTTCCCTGGCCCTATCCACTTTTCGTGTTGGACAGGGTCTCGGTGGGGAGGGAATCACCGAGGAGAAAGGGGATTGTATA
>CABFOQ010021952.1:36195-50258 GCA_900660455.1 Gephyroberyx darwinii | reverse complement strand
TTGCCTTTCTCCTCCTCCAATACATAGTAGATCTGTACTGTCCATCCTAGCACACACACACAGTACCCTTGCAGAAAAAAGCCCTCTGTGGACAACATGCAGTGCTGGTAACTCTAGCGAAGCATTACTGTCTTGATTCATTCTCAGATAAAGTTTCAGTCTATAATTCCAACCAATACAACCTCCTAAATATCTCAAGCATTACATCAACAGATACAATTCAGATCCACTCAATTTTTTTTCCTCAGCTCAGCTCATGAGATGACACAGTGCAAAATCTCATTTCCGCAGCAACTTGAGCCGCGTGGACCACTCCAAGTCTCCATCACTCACTCTGCACTCAATAACCTTGGACTCATATTTCTCTGGCAGTGATTTAATGACTTGCAAAATTACATTGCGGGTGGTTGAGCCTGTGTTGATGTTGATATCTCTACTCTTTACTGTCCTGTGTCCCATCGGTCTCTCCCTGTTATTTATCATGACTTACGCCATGACACATGAGCAACGCCCAATCGGCCATTCATCTCCCTGTTAAATAATATGTGCCAGGCCTGGTCCAGATCAGAGGAGCGAGGTGAACTATGAGGCTTTTGAAAACTCGAGCAGATGAATTACAACCATCAAGGAGTTCTTATGAAGTTGTGCCACCGAGCATCTCGCTGAGGTCCAACAGGCTGTAAACCGAAATTTACACATGCAAGGCAGTTACTGTGGTTAGATTAGTGTGCCACGTATTATGTGGAAACCGATGCAAATCCTGAACCAAATGAGAAACCACTGGTGGACGACAGACTAAACAGACACACTGTGGAAGCCTAACTACATTTTCACACTCTTTTGTTTCATAAGGTATGTCACAAAAAGGGCTAAATCAGAGGAGCTCTGCATAAAAACACAATTGGGGAGACGGAGAAAATCAATATTTGAACAGCCTCAGTCTGTGCATCTTAAGTAGTCTATGATGTAGGTAGAGAAAAGGCTTCATATTCCACTACGTCTGAATTATTAACAATTCTATGGTTTGTCTCGGGATTGTTGGAGCATATTGTCATGAATGAGAGAGGACAAAGGCAAAATCAGGACTTTGCTGGCAATAAAATGTATCTAAAGTGTCTTTGAGTAGCAATAATAAGCTACATTTAATTTATATTTGTTTTAAGATGCTAATGAATTGGATAAAAAACTAAGTGCTGTTAGTTTTTAGTCTTCCAGACTATGTTAAGGTATTCCACGAGTAGAGTTGAATACATCAATGCCCATCTCTCTATTTACTGAACGTCAGCCATTCTCGGACCACTCCTTCCAAATAGTGTCCCCAATGATTCTTCATTTATTTATTCACACTAATCGTAATTCAGTCCACGCCACTCCTTCGTGGTAATTACTACCCACTGCATGCTACTGGTAATGAATTCACTGAAAATGTGTGGCTACAGCTAAGAACACACAAACAGTAACACATTACATAAATATGCATGCAATCATAAACATTTACATCACAACATGCAGAGTATGAGTATTTTTTATTAGTACACCTTGTTATGGAGCTGCCAAACCTCTACCGCCAACGCAGCAGAGTACAACAAAGAGTGTGGAAGAGAAGGGTATTAAAACACTTCCCTGTCAGAGATCATTATCACCACGATGAAGACTTTATTTGGAGGTAAATGTCCGAGGGCCTGTCCAGTATGAACCACTAGCATCGTCTTTCTTTACACGGGGAATACTACATTTATTTGTCTGGTCACACAGACATTTACTGCAGCAGAATGCATATAAATTCTGTCTATAAAACCACTCTGAAATTAGCAAAATTCAATTTATTTAGTTGGTAAACATTGCTGCACAGAGTCATGATATTCTGTATGAGGTTTGTACAAAGAAGGGTGGCAATTAAATTCAGTTTTGCTGGCAGGATTAAATTACCAGGGTTGACAGTGTAGGACAAAGGCAAGCTCTTCCTTGGAAGACTGAAAGAGGCAGCAGGATATTGAATTAGGTCTGAATACACTTATGGCATCCCATAACAAACCTATGATATCACTGGAAAATATGTTCTTTTCTTCCCGTGTCACATTTGATGTAGATATGATAATGGACAGGACCCGCAAAAAGATTAACACTGATATGACAGCAAGACAATCAAGGCAGACAAATGGCCAGTAATTCAATCACTGGGGCAGGACGTGTCATGTCAGCCAGTCTATTGACTCTGACAGGCTGTACTAGGTGCTGGCAGAGTTGTACTGACCCAGGGCACACAATGTGCTGATGCATCATTGTGTAAATTAGGATGGGACTGGTCTCCTTCACCTTTGGCCATAGGCTTAGGACAGGCTGGCCTGTGCATTAAAAGAGAAGAATTACCTAAGCAGACTTCCAACATCCGTGTTTGTAAATTACTTTGTATTTTACTTTCATTTTCAATACCTGCTGTAATGTCAACATCTGACTAGAGTATGTTTTCACCACTGGCAATAAGGCCTTTTTCTGTCATTCGTAATTGCAAAAAATCAAAATTGCTCCTTATAATACAATAAAGAACACAGAAAACAAAACCCACTACAGTGGGTTAGACGTACGCTGTTCAGATACCCAAAGTTAATCATAAGTTAGTCACTTCTGATTTTCCTGCAGAGCCTGTGTTGGTGGTTTATTGTGTAAGGACAAAAGAACTGAAACCATGAATGTTATACCAAAGAGACATATCCCTTAGCATTATTCAGGAATATTTGCTTAAAAATATTATGTCAGAAATGAAAGCACAGATGACAAACAACACTCCAGATCCCATTCAATACGCATCACAGCTCGGATGCATGGACCCAGACGCCATTCATTAAATAATTAGCATCTGGCTGAGATGAACTTTGATTTCATTGATCTGGCCAAGCCTGCTGGAGAAAAATTGATGGGCCACAATGTTTGGATTCGCATTCCAAACTGCAAGGGAATCTGAGTGGCTGGGGGATTTATTGAACACATTACAGCAAGGGGCAGGAACATGCTTCTCTCACCAGCATGACTAATGCCATTACCGAATAAAAAACATAATTTGTGTATAGGTAATTACTGTTCGGCCACAGTGATGGACAGAGTAAACATTGCTCAATAACTCTTCAAGTCATCTGCCGTGATGTGGATAAAACACACAGAGCCACTCAAGCTATTAATTTTGCTGCCATCTAAGACCTGTTTGTAATTAAATCATGTTTTTGTTCTATTTTCCCCTTTGTTCTCCGGGGCAGAGCTGAGTCTAGCATGCCTAGGTGCCCAAAAGGGATGCTCGTCTGACATCATCAGAGGGACTCAGTCATGGAGAACTCTTAATCCCAGTCTCTCCCTTTGTTCAAAGGCAATGCCAAAAACCTTCCAGGAGGGAAGACAGAGAATGGAAACAAAAGGAAAGTAGAGGTAGGCGGATACTAAAATTGACAGACTGCACAAGAACTGGGGGCATATGAGGAGGGGTGAAGGTGGGTGGTGATACCTGTGCCACAGCGCCTAGACTATCCAGCTTGTGTGAAGCAGGTGTTGCCAGCCTCAGGGGTTGGGCTTTCTTCCACCTAACTGTACTTGATATCATACCACCACCAAATGCACACAGGCGCACAAAGATACACACACACACGGGCAAACACACACAGGCACACACAGTATAGAGAGGTGGTTGGGGGTGGAGACACAGCGAAAGAGAAAGCGCGGCACGAAAAGCTGCTCCTGCTTGTGTAAATTGGCTGATGCTGCCACCTCCTCTTTGCCAGATTAACTCCGCAGGGCAAGGAAGAAAAGAAGGGAGGGAAAGGCGGGCTGGGTTGTCCTTTCATCAAAGGGCCCCCCCTCCTTCTCTTTCTTTCTCTCTGTGAGGGAGTGCCAACTCCAGAGTGGGCAATCCATTCTGCGATTGCATGTCAAGAAGCAAAAACCACACTGTCTACTCTGAGATGTCACCTGACAGCAATAACAAGCTCTGCCTCAAATCCTGCATTATATTATGCACCACCACAACACTATCACATTCACATTATCTGTTTAGGTTTGGTACGATAAACAGACGGTGGCGTCACATCATCATGAAAGCAAGTTCAGAGAGGGCAGAGCTGGAATAACTGAATCATATGAATCTTTCTCCAGTCCTATTATTCTACTTCCAGCTCTGGGGTCTTGTGTTTGAGTGTGCTGTTTCCAAGGTCTACAGCAAGGATGTTTTAATCTCATGTGCCTGGCCTGAGGCCATGAGGCTGACCCTCAACCCTGGAACACAGGTCTGTTGACACTCCTCCACTCTCTATTGTAAGGCTGTCACAATCCCTCTCTCAAATCCCCAGCCCTCTTCTGTCTCTTTCTCTGCCCTGAGTGGGTGTAATTACATTAGGGAGTCAATCCCAGCTCAACCTTCCTCTGTACTGATCTCCATCCCATTGCATATCTTAACATTAGCTTTTCCATAATCCTGGCCTAGGGCAATAACAATGACCTGTGTCTAAAGGGCCTCTTCTCCCACTCCAAAAGCAGGACCCGATGGTAATATGGACCACACTCACCTCTTCTGGAAGTAACAGCTCACTGTAACTTCCCAAGAGAAGATTTATTAGATACTTACATTTTTTATGTCTTTATTTTATTCCTGAATCTTACTAAGCTCAAGACCCACTCACTTCCCCATGCTAAAATGCGTGCCATACAACTATAGCTGAAAATGGATAAACATGACATTGGTCTGAGTCTGAGTAGTTGAACAGCAGATTTCAATAAATTCTGTTTTAACACAATAAACCAAGACGTTAAAAGCAAAGCTTCAACCCAGGTAAGTTTGAAATGATGGCAATAAAAAAATCTCTGTATCTCAATCTCACTCTCAAAGACAAGTCAAAGGCATAGGGAGGCGTGGCCATGCTCTTTAAAGATAAATTATGTCTAATTCAATCCAAAGGGGTTGAAGTTCACCATCCTAATCCGATTTGGGAATATTCACTCAGCTTGATAATTGCTTTAGCACTCAACCTGGAGTTGTAATTACATTGCTAGGTTAATATCAGCATTCGGCTACTGCTAATCAGATTCTGTATGAAGTGGGTGTGCATTGCTCTAAAGTTGTGCTAATTGAGTTACAGGCTATCGTTTTCCAGCAAATTCGGCTACATTTCAGCTGCTCTAAATGTATGATTTGCTGGCTTGCAATGTCCCTGGGGAAATCAGTCCCAGAACGAACATGAAACTAAAGTGACAAAGGAATCGCTGCAACAAAATAAAACATTAATCATCTTGGTTTTCCAGCCCTCATATACAATCTAAGGAGGAATCATCAGCATTCATTACAGTGGAGCAGCTCAACAGAAATTTAGAGAAGGCATAATGTATATACAATATAACACATTTTTTGACTTCACACTGCAAAAAGGTGTTTTATATTACAGTACCAATACTCTTTTTACATGGATTACAATAAAGCATTTGATAGAAATAAATAATCCTATAACAACTATTCGGCTTGTATGAACTCATGAAAGATCGATTAGAATCTTTGCAGCCATCTCTTGATTCAGGTGAATCATAATTGAATAACACTCAGTAGAAACCTGATTCAATAGGAAGGAGATCAGTAGGCTGTATTTGGATCATCTATCAACATAGATACATTGCTATGAGTGAGTGAAGAGGAGGAAGAGTAGAAAAATGGAACTCCAGCACCAAGCGAAGACACCATTCGTGTCTTGCTGGCCATGCCTCTGCCTTTGCAGGGTGAAGGCTCTATAAATTTTGTATGGCTTCTTTCCATACTTTGAAAGACAAAAGTGCCAGGCTTATGAGGAGTGCTGGCATTGTGGTGCCCCCAAGAATCCACTCCAGACCCCCTGCAAGGAGCCTCGTCTGAACTTACTCTGAGAGGAGAGGAGCTGCCTGCCTGAGCCAGGCCCTGCTACTCCATATTCATGTGGATTTGGGGGGGGAAGGATTGGATCACTCATTAAACCACCAAAAACTCTTTCAAAGCACTTCCTTTCATGGATACGAGAGTTTGTTTGATGTTTGCAGGGGTGAAATGTCATTAAAAAAAAAAGAAAGAAAATAACATGCACACCACTGTGTTCTCTTTTGTGGTGCAAGTGGTACTCCCCCCAAAGTTCAAAGTATATAGAAAAAAGTAAATTCCTGCACACATACAGGATTGCCTCCATTTTTTCCCCAACGTTTGATAAAGATCATAAGATCTTTCTCAAATCACCCACATAGCGACAAAGTGTTTATACACAATTATTCACACATACAAATGGTGTGATCATTCATATCTGGGCAAAGGATGTGTCAAGGGTTACATTTGGCAGCTTGTACAATTTATAGTACATTCAATTGGAACTCCCTAATTCTGTGAAATACATAATACAACATCAACATCTGCAGTCCCATATAGTATGTTCCATAATCTGTTGAAAGCAACACAAAATAATGCAGAGCTGATCCTGTGTGTGCAGAGTTGAATTTTCTCTATGGACTTGGGGTGTACTGTCATGCCATCAACCCGAGGTATCCAGAATAGCGGCTACATTCTGTGTAACACGCTGGAAGTCATTAAGGTTCCCATGCAGTGGCATTGTGGAGAGTCAGAAGCTCTTTCAACAGGCAACATAACACACCACGCTATTGTGTGAGCTACATGGTTGTGTATGCCTTTGTCAGGGGGGATGAGAGGTGATAAGGATGGCAGCCAACAGATTGTGGAAATACCCTTAGTGCAGAGTCCAGCTACTGATTGTGCCATTTAAATGAGAGAGAGAGAGAGAGAGAGAGAGAGAGAGAGAGAGAGAGAGAGAGATCCTATTTAAATAACATTATCTTGCCAAATGGTTTGGAACGATAACACACAAACATTCAGATCACCATTCAGACACTGTATTCAAAAACCATACACCAGAATAGGTGGAGTGTGGTAGGAGAGGGGATCTTGAGAGTGGAGAGTAGGTGCTGAGTATGTGCACTCATCTTCAGTCTGACAAGCTGTCAGAGCTTTTCTCCCCCATGCTGAGAAGGGAGAGTTCTCTAAGGGCTCGAGTCTATCGTAGCAGTGCATGAGTGCCTGTCCATATCGCAGCCAAGACAAACTGTGCTTGTATGTGACTGCATTCACTCTTGTCACACGAGATGTTTTAGGCTGTTAACGTTGATATACCATTGCAAAGTTATAACTGAGCAGCTGCCTGGAAAATCCAATCAAAGCACAACACAAGCAAGCAGTCAACAACCCGCTGTGTGTTTCTGTGCCCAAGAATTGTTTGTCTTCTTGAGTTCTCCCGGTTGTTATCGTGTTACCTTCTTTATCAGAGCATTTGGAGGTTTTATGGTGATGTGATTTATATGGGCTTGTGGCACGTTAATGATGCCAGCGAGCCTTGCCTTGCCTTGCCATCCATATTCATGAACAACTGTGTTTGGGGAGCTGATAGAAGGAGGAGGAGGGAGTGTTACACATCCGCCAAAAGTCTCCCGGGCACGAAGTCTGGGTAGCGGAGCGGCTGAGGCTACAGTTCACCTGCCTGTAGGCCTGTGCCCACCTGTACATCCAGACCAGTCACATTCCCAGAGAGTAAGAGAATGAAACGAACAAAGAAACCACACGCTGAGATCTGAATATCTGATATGCATCTGCCAAACCTTTAATCTTGCCATTTTTAAATGCTTAGTCGTTGCTTGAACAGTAGGCTAGAAGCTAATAGGCTATAACCTTGGAGAGGAGCGCTATTGTAGTGGGTCCTAAGCCAAGGCCATGTAGTAATACCTTTCCACCATCCACCTGAACCCATCTAAGCAACACATTCCTCCAAAATGCAGAGACCAACTGAGACATGTAACACTGCCGTTTGCAGTTAACTGCTTTTGGACAAAAATACAGAGTATGAAGCCAATAAGCCCAAAAGCTTTTTGATAGCAGAATGGAGGATGTCTCCCAACTGTGACGTTTGGCAACAGACGGGGAAACAAAGGGGATTACAATTTCATAGTCATAATCAGCATGGCAGTACAACCTAAAGCAAATAGTCCATGAATCGGTGGGGTTGCCAGATCAATCCATGGGTGTGACTTCGCATAAATGTGCTGTTCAGAGAGAGTAATTAATTCATTACGATTCATTACGGAGGACCAAACCAAAAAGGTTGTGTGCTGAATTTGACTAAAAATTTACAGAGCACCGATCAATCAAACATTGCTATTATGCATTTGTGCATTCAAGTACCCAAAGTCAGGTCTGTCATGAATTTAAAACCTGCATTCATTGTAATCTGTATCAATAAAGAAGGCGGCGGGATTTCATGTTCTGTTAGCGATCATGACCTAATCAATGAGCTGTGCCTTTAAACAGCTGACAGCTAATTACGAGGGCAGCTCTGTGTGTGTCATGCCATTCAGGTAGCCAGTGGTAATTAAAAAGGAGGAAGACATATCTGTTTAAGGCTCTTCACAGTGCAACAGGGGCAGTGCAGAATGAATTGCGTGGAGACTCCTGGGTGAGGCCTAATTTGCTCCTGAGCAAATCAATAAAACCATTTCATCTTGGTTGCTATGGAACAACATATACTAAAACACAATAAACATTACCTTGGGGAAATTGGCACCAGAAAGAATCTCACTGCTGCTCTTTTGGACGATGTCTTGTTGCCGAGCGTTGTCAAGGACATTATGTTTTGTCCCATCCTCAGTGGAGTTTCCATGTACTTTCATTACTTAAGTCAAATTACTGTCTTGTACCACAGTACAAACTAAAAACACACATTTTGTGGTGAATTGACTTCGAACCAAACAGCATTATACATTCTATGACACTGCTCATAAAAACAGGTCGGTTACTAGTCTCTGATTTTAATACCTTCGGGAATCTCATGTACTGTACACTCATCCATATGGGGCTCAGCCTTAGAGATATAATCATAAAAGAAAATAATTAGCACATTACTATGGTCTGAAAGTCATCCATGGATCTTTTGATATGCAGAGGTCTTTGTACACACATGTGCAGTAGATCAATGTGCATTTCTGCAAAGATCGCAGTACTCCACTTCAAGAGCAAAGATAATGTACAACAGGGAAATTGACATCTATAGTTTGATTAGCGTGATTAAAACTAGACAAACACAGTCCTGAAAGGGGATGGCATGGTTTCCAAGTCAGGCAGATATTCATGTAGTGAAGTTGTCAGTTAGAATCACGTCCTGGTTCCCTCATGTTCTCTGTCACTCTTCCTGCAAACCCCACATTGGGTTTCCCCAGCCCCGCTCATTACCAGAGTGGTGAGAGGCCCTACACTCAAGGTGTGAGGGGAGTGGACGTGTGTGTCTCAGGGAGGTCAGGGAGGTCATGCTTTAAAGTGAACTCTGACCAGATGAACAATGTAGTTCTGGGCGCAGGCAGCAGAGTGATGAGGTTGTCGTCACGGAGCCACCGGTGGTGGCCATGCCCTTCAAGCAAGGGTCAACATGTTTAAGTGTCAGCACATGTGGGGGGGCGTGTGAGGATTCTGTATCTGTTCATGGCTGTGGTCAACGGTTTGTCTCTGATACTGACACAGAACTGTACTGTTCATGTTTTCAGTTCAGTTCACCTATTACAATGTTTAAAAAAAATCCACAGGCCAGTGAATGTGATTAAAGTAATTATTAGAGGTGAATATTGTATAAAAAAATAAAAATAAATAAAAAAAGGGAGCTCAATAAAAATAAATTAAATCAAGTATGGAATATCTATTAATATTAATCCTTAGAAAGCATGGTAATAAACCTCTTTCTAATGCATTTACATTTAAAAAAACACTTTTATTTCAATAGTAGACAAAAGGTTGCTATTTTAATATGATAGTTTAACTAGGCAGGCACCAGACACGCGGGAGAATGATCCAGTCCATGACTGAATCAGAGGACACATTTATTCTCCACCTTCTTTGGCTGTGGATGAACAGCAATGAAAGAATGGGGTTTGTACCAGCCTGCCAACCAAATCAAATAGGCAAACAGCAGGACACGCGCTCCCTGCCAGACGAGCCGCCATCACGGCAACTGTTGCCACGGCGCTTCGTTTGATCAGCGAGCGTCTAGGATGTGATTGGTTCCAGGATGAATGGTGGGGGAAAGAAGGTTCTTAAATGTTGTGTAATTAACCTCTTCACTTGCACATATTCCACTTCAGACATCAAACTACTGACAAGCTCCTGTCAGCAACCTGTGCCAATCAAGCTATAATCTTTGAGACACAGAGGGAACACAAAGACAGCATTTGGGCTGTCACCACTATGGTGCCTCTGTAACTGTCTGAAGAGACAATGCACTATATCTCACTGCTGAAACGGTGAGTAAAAAAAAATCCCCATGACTATAATTATCATCATCCAAATGTGTAAATGAAAACAGCACACACAATCTGAAAGTGTGAGTGAGGTGCAGACGAAGGCACAAAAGATAGGATGAGGCTTTGACTGATTGGTGGATTACGAGTTTGTTTCATAATTTATCAAAAACAAATACACATTTTAGTCAAATTATATTTCTCAGACAAGATTACATAATTTTCTAAAATAATTGAATTAATAATTAAAAATATTTTTCTTCCTAAAGTTAAAGCAGTAGCAACAATAAGGTGGAGAGGAACATATTAATTTAGTCAATATCTGGTATTAGTTGTTAGAAGACAACAATTCACACTGTGTACTAAAAGCATACATGTGTTAATATTTGAATGAGATATATGGTGTGACAACAATTTGAGATCTGCTATCTTTTCAGAACTGCAATTCACTAAACAATGCAATTTGGTCCAGCCTTCAATGCCACAGTGAGCAAAACTCTTTTCTTGAAAGGCTTTAGAAAGTTTTCACATCCAAAGCCATTTTTCACAGAAGGAAACAGCAGAATGACCCACAAAATGAAGATGCAAAGAAAGCAATCAAAGCCCTGAAAAATCAAATGTCCTTCTCTGACAAGCAAAGGGTCTCCTACAGCAAAGGGTTCATCCTGGTGAAAAGGGAGAGTGGAGCCAAACACACACAATTCTGCTGCCCAATGAGCCCAGGAAATCCAATTCATCTTATCAGTAACCATAATATAGACCTGAAACCACATTAGCCTTTTCTTCTCATGAGTCATAGTTCACCCAAGAAAATTTCAGGAGTGCAACGCTCTTGCAATTTAAAGTACTGAACCAGCCTGGCAAATGTTTGGTCAATGACTTGCCTATCACAGTGAATTGAATGTGAAACCATTCTAGCAGAAGAAGATCCTTTACAATCAAGCTCTGAAACGTGACCTGTAATTTGGTGATGCAAGTATCTCCCACACAACCTTTCATGATGCATCCCCTGGGTGGTTATCTTCCTGCATGTGCCATCAAATTGTATAAAGCATCTGCACTTCATTTAAAAAGGTTATTTTTGGTCCATTTTAGAATGAATAGTAGTGATAGATAAGTAGGTGTTGAAAAAAATATGGATCCGAATATAGGATCCTAAACCTCCACCTTTCAAGATCTCATTGCAATGAAGGAAATGCACTACATACTTTTCAGATGTCCACACTGATCACTAATATGCAGGTCTCAACTATTCCATCTTACCTTTTGGATCATACCTCATCCTGTCTTGCCTAGCTCTACAACTTGGTTTATAGTTTGTTAGTCTGATCCCTAATCCTGACACAGAACTGATGAGGTACCAGATCAAACAGAACAAGGCCCCTTTGGAGCAAACCTTTTGCCTGTGTCCTTGGGCCACATTTGGCTCACTGGAGTGGGAGGAGTAAGCGAGCCATCCTGTAGCCCTGGTTCTGCTGTCCTCCAGATGGTTGCTGCTGGGAGCCAGCTAAGAGCCTGCCTGGTGGTCACTGAAACTTAAGTGTAGATGGGGCTGTCGGTTATGAAAAAAAACGTCTTCAGACAGACCAATTAAAAAGGTCTTTTTCATCACGCCAGTCCATCTGTTAGAGAACACAACCTGATGGAACAGCGTGCCAGTCAGTTTCACTGTGCAATGACAGCAGTAAGCACTTTTCGTCCAATGGGATTATTTAGGTTCTTCTATGGGAACAATGAAATGTCTTTATGGCCACTGGTCTCCTGGGTGCTTTCTGCAGATCCTTAAAGGCCTGGCACCTTTAACAAACCACAGACCTGCACTAGAGAGTCAAGTCATTAACCTGTAGTAGTGTACTGCAACCTATCCAACAACTGATGTAATCAAGACGATAACAATGTCTATTTTTCTATTCGATTGTTTCGAACATTTTGTTCAATCATAAATATTCATTGCACATTAATTCATCGCATCAGTATTCCCAAAGCATTTAAAACAGTGTCTCTAAACAAAGACTTTATGTAAATCAGTGGTTATCTACAAGCTATCTGGACCAAGGGACTACAAGACCACGGATAAAACAAGGTCAGTGCATGAGGTAGAAACAATAGTTCTCCTCATCATCATTTGACAAGGTCAGTGCAACATGTAGTGGTCAAACATAATAAACTCATGAATGTAACATGGACTATTAGCATTTTATGAGTCAACATAGCACTACTGGTTAAGTCCTGTACAATGACAGAAAAATGTCAGATTAAAACAAAACCATGATAGAAAATTGACCACAAAAAAAACAATGATCACTCCCGTGACAACATCCTGCCGCCATCAGTTCCAGACTACATAATAAATAGGATGACACTGGTCGTGCCTGTTGCCAGCTCACTGTCAGATGGGATCAGAGATGGGCTGTGTGTGTATCTCCATCACCTAGACACACACTACCTCGCCAGATCCCAGGTCAACACACAGCGGGCCGTTTCAATTCATGACCCATATCCTGCTCCTCATTACCGTCCAAACCAGAGAGGTTGGATGAGGACTAATGGAGTTCAGGGACTAGATGCCACAAGATGGTTCACGTTATAATAATGCGGCAATTCATTATGCCTATAATCTCTATCATTACAACTTGTAATGGCAATGCTTGTTTATTCTCTTATTCCCTGTTGCTTGCTAAATTACATACAGTAAAGAAGGTTAAGTCCTCGGTGACACATTATTTCAGTTGTCTCGAAAAGGGCAATTAATTCACTTTCACATAATGGATTGGTCTGGTGTGATTTAGTGCCTGTAGTGTTATCTCAGTTCAGTGGAGGGTTATTAGACTTGTATGGCATCCAGAATTTAGAGTTCTTATAGGGGAAATCCCTCAGGACGCTACCTATTACAGCTTTCTTTCTTGGTCCAAACTCCTCCCTAATGCAATCTGTTTTGGGGGAAGAGATGTCAATAATTACGACCCCCCTGCAGCAGGGCCAGGCAGACAGAGAGTCGTGTGCGAGCCTTACATCTCGCCTAGCCTCTGATAATTTAAGGACTTTTTCTCAGCACCAGCTTGTTTTAATTACTGAAAATAAGTGGCAGCATTTGGTCAGGTTTATGGCTCTTCTTGAAAGAGCAAGCTTGGTTTAGACAGACAAATCTCTGGGCCTGCAGAGCTGTAAATCCAAACATAAGCAAGTACTACCACTAACAATGCCCAGGGCAGATCTAGGTAGGCTATCACTGTAAATCCTATTTTCCATATATATATCTGTATGGCCATAATCAACATGCAGTCTAAATGGAATACTGTAGTAATATTGCAATACTGCAGGTCCTCAACCATTTGGGGGATATAGGGTGGGCTACACTAAAATTGAAATTGTGTGTCTACATAAAAAAATAACATTTTGCTAAAGCTACAATGTAGGTACAAGATTCAAAATCACAAGTCTATAATTGTGCAGGCAGAGAAAGTGTTTGAAAGTTCAATTTAAATACAGGGTTCTAATAAAATAATATTGGAGGAAAAAAAACTAAGACATTAAGAGAGAAAGAGAAAGATATCAAATGGATTGAGATTTAAACTGGCTTGGGAAGTGGATGACATGATGGGGTAAATCTGAATAACATGACAAGAGGATGAACTTTGCAGCTGACAGTGCCTGCTAATACAGCAAAGGGACAATCATAACACTGAAAAGAGTTTCAAGACAGGGTCATTGGTGGGTTGGGGAGAGGGGGG
>CABFOQ010021952.1:0-36175 GCA_900660455.1 Gephyroberyx darwinii | reverse complement strand
GGTACTCCTGACTTTTCCCTGAACTCATTTCTATTCTCATCCAACACGACTCCCTGCTAATAGGATGAGAGCCCTGAGGCAACGAGCTGAGGAAGACTGGACTGACCGGACTCAGCAGCCATCTGAACTCCGCAGTGATCCGGCCAACTGTCTCCGTTCAGACTCAAACCTCCTAAGACCGATGAGGTACCGTCAGAGCTGCCAGGGCTCTTGAGTGACTCGTCACAAGGCATTTACTGTCTGCCAAACCACTGCAAGCTAAAGATTTACAGAACACTAATTCCAGTAAGACTCCTGCTGTGTCAATGCCCAACATTTAATTGGTCAGAAACACATTAAGTGGTACATTTGAGTCAGGTTATGTATAAACTCCAGGGTGTGTATGTGCAGGAGAAATCTCTCCTGCACAGTGACTGAGAAACATGGTTTTCTATAGGTGTCAAAAAACCCCACAGAAAACCAGTAAATCTACTCATGGATTTGATTAGAAACACAGTGACCAGCTGCTCTTGCCAGCCAGCCAAACCAAACCCCCTATGCTTTTGATCAAATTAAAATTAACAAGGAGCAGACAAGATGTTATTGCACAGCATGGCACAGGTTCTAGCCATACACCTCCGCTCATCCACATTATAATACTCAACAGGAGCTCCTGCCTCACAGCAAGTTGAAAACCTTCATGATAGCGTGTAGAGGGTTATTACTCATGTTGGTCCTGCAGCTTCTCTGATTATTTCATTTCCTATATATATATATCAAATTCAACATTTTTACAAAGTTGCCAATTTACTAAACCTTTCTACAATGTTGCCAATATGCTAATAGTATTTTATATTAGCAGAGACAAGCAGCCTCGGTATAAAAGTGTGTATTCTCTCAGCAGGAGTATGCCCTCAGGCCTTGCTAGAGCGGATGTCTTTGCCCCTGTGATGTTTCATTCACCTGCCCTGTTTAAACGGGCTAACAGGCACGTTGCGTTTTTTTGTTTGCTAATGCCTGTACATCTTACGATTAGCAGAACAAGTGTAAACCCAGATTTGGACCTGGGTATTTTACCTTAGCCAGAGCTAGCCAAATGTGTGAGTATGCTTAAGTGTTACCTTACCTTTGGGGTGTAGATGACCCTGCTTAATCCAGCAGTAGCAGCTACTCAAGGTAGGTAACGTATAGTTGTTTTTCTTTTCCTGCGCTGGCCTTGAAATTGTTTTCTGAAATGTTGCTGAATTATTCAATAAGTTATAAACGTGTCTAGGGTATTTTGAGGTATTTTGAGGGAAACCAACAATTTTATGGCTATGGAGTGGGGAAAAATAGTCAACTCTGAATCGTCAATAAGAAGAAACATTTTATTCACAGGTACTGTAAAAGTAAAACACAAGCTGCCATATCATACATTTATACACAGGGTTTGAAAATCCTATACAAAACCAAGGATATTCGAAAATATGGGTTTTGATATGAAATATGACCTTACATATAATAATTTCTTGGAAAAAAGGTCTTGGTTTGGTAATAGTTATTTAATTTATGAGCCTAACCCCACATTAGTGAAAACTGAGGTTATTATAAAAAATTAGAATGGTAAAAATGGAGTAGAAATCATTCTTAAAAATGATTAAAAAATCTCATGCAGCATCTTCAGAGAGGGCCTGAGAGAGTATATCTTTGTAAAAGAAAGAAAAGAAAGTCATATTTGTCATAGTTATAGAAATCAAACACATCAAAATACAACAATGTCAGTTTGTTATTCTTAATGACCATTTTCACTGATCACCTTTGTTCTCACTGTTTCAGTCATTTTCAAAACAAGCACATTCTGGCAGCTACAAAGAGCTGATATCATGATTGATTTTGCTAAACAATGTCACAATCATTTGCTCTTATTCACTGCATCATTTCACAGGAAACTCTTCTGACAATTCTTTAGTCTTTGATTGAGACATTGAATCAAATTTGTTAATCTGCCTTTCCATGTAAAGAACAGAGTTGGGGACAAAAGAGGCAAGTGTACATGGGGCAGTGGGCCATGCCAAACTGAGTTGCTGCCCTTAGTTCTGTGTTGAGGTTGTTATAGTAGTTGGGAGTGAATATATTGGAATGCATAGAACCGAGGCTTGGCAGCGCTTGAGAGAGTACACTAGAAGACATTATAATGACTTGTGTCATTTCATCTGTGCCTCTTTGTTGTTTTCAGTGTACATGTAGCACCCAGTTCAAGCCCATTTAGAGAGAAAATGGGCTCACTGATGAGCACCACTATGAATATAAGTACTCGCCACGCTATCCACACAGCCTAGTAGTGGAGGGAAGGTTAGTCTCTCAAAGCAGGGTTACTCTAGGCCCCCCAACCACATAGTGAGGCACCAGAGAGAACGGCTAAATCATGAATAATCCCTAACTAGCCATCACAGTGGCCCTCTGATTGATATGTTTTGGCTTATTCCCTCATTTTCAGTTGGATAAACATGGCCAACCACAGCTTGAATAAGCTTTTCCTCCTCCTCCCCAACATAACTGCTGCTCTTTCTTAGTGCATCCACTGAGACCCATTTTGATCAAGGCAACTGGGGGGAGAAAACATTCACTCAAACCTGCTAGTTTTCACAGGCCAGCTGGCAGTGGATGAGTGATAACAGCAAATGTAGTCCTTAACGAGATAACACAGACCAGTTTGAAAAGCTAGAAAACTACAGAACCAGAGAGATAACATAAGGCGCAAGAGGTTGGATGACCATGGATAAAATGCTGACTGAGGTTTGAAACATGAGAAAAGGCAAAATCTGGGAGCGCAATAACATAAAATTATTGCTTTTCTTTTTTTTCCTCTTTCTTTTTTTTTTTTTTTACCTACAAATGATATTTATACACACCACATAATCATATAAATACACTATACAATGCAATATAAAATATTTTTTCTTAAAAGGAATATGTTCAGGGTTTTGTTAGGTATGCTTGTTAAGATACCTGCACCATACGAAAAATAATGACTCAAAACAAGAAGAAGTAAAAAAAAAAAAAAAGGCACTTTCAGGTGTTGTTCAATGACTCTTGGGTAAATGATGGCCACTGTCTTGCCATGCAGGCAACAGCATTTGTGCACACGTTTCTCTCGAGGCACTGCAGCTAAGCGGTAAAGATTTCCTCTGTTTTCAAGGACCCACTCTAATTTCATCCTTTGTTTCAGATTTTTCTTGTCCCTTCATTCCATTAATATCAATGAACTGGCTGCTACATTTCATCATCCTTCTCACTTCCTCAACTCGCCATCTCTACTTCCTTTTGTCCTCAGACTTCGACTTCACGCAGTCCCTCTTGAGTGCCAGGTGCTGACATGCTGATGTCGAAGCAGGTCACCATCATGACACGGGACTTGCATAGGTTGACACAGAACTCCAGCTCCTCTGTGACCTGTCCCAAGGCCTCCAAGTACTCTGGGGACTCTTTATCCAAATCCTGGTCCACCTCAACTGTTGAAAAGGGGGCATGAATGAGTTAGATGGTTTGTAATTTAAAATTTGTATGAACACACAACTATGCTCCCATGTACCCCACGTCTCTTAAGAGAAGCATTAAGCAGCTACTTACACTCTCCTATCCACTTGCTGGGATCCATCATCAGCCGGGCTTTGGTCTCCTCCAGCTCCTCCCACAACGCCTCATGCTTTGCTCTCAGCTCCCTCACTTGCTGCTGCCTTCTCTCCAGCATCTTCAGTTTACTGTTAAAATACAGCAGGCCCTGGCAGAAAAAGAGAGATTATCGAAAACTATGAGCCAAGACAACTATAAATACACAACAGGTATTACCAGCATAGTCCACATAGGACTGACCAAATAAAATACTTTAAACTGATACTATGAAAACCACTAGCAAAACCTTTCTGAAAACTAAATAAAACAAAACTGAAATGGAAATGGAATTCAATCTAGAAAATAAGAGAAACATAAAAGCTAGGAAAAATAATCCTGCTTTAAAAAAGGGTGAAGAAAAAAAGGAAATATTAAATAAAATGGATGAAAATTAAAATTAAATAACATAACAGTTCTCTCCACAGAATGACAGGATATATAGACAAAGTGGTGTATATTAACATTTGCAGCAATTTTCTAGGTATTTTAATGTAAATATTTTCCTCTTATAGTGGGCTGAATCTAACCCCAGAGTATGGTCATGCAACTACTGTATCACAATGTACTTCCTTCACACCAAACACCCATTACACAACATATCCCTTGTAATCAAACCTCATTCACAATGAAAAATTAGCTCACCTTTTCAACGTCCTGGAATGGTTGCTGAAGACAGGAATGGGAGAAAGAGATAAAACATTAATAAGTTAACATACTGCACAGCTGCTGTGTAGTTAATGTTGAACCAGATAGAAAATTATATGAGTGCCTAACATAGCAGTATATAATGTCAACTGAATAGACGTGAACACAGAAGTATGTGAATATACACATGGAAACAAGCTACGAACAAGCACAATGCAGTCCCAATACTAGTTTTGGAAAAGTGGGGGAGGTGCAAGGAAAAGATGTTCATTACTTGTCAGTCAGCCAGAGATGGCTGGAAAAGACAAATTGAAGATCATCTTTTCCTAATTGAAAGTAAATCAAACTACCATCCAGCTGATTTAATATCTTCTCTTAACGAATCCCTGTCTGGCTGCATCTAACTTGTGGGAGCAGTTAATGACCCGCAGAAGAGGAGTCAGCCATAAAGAACAATCAGGCAGCCAGTGAGGAGTGCTGGTGATGGGCTGATAGGGGAGGGTTTGGATGTGCTTGCATTCATCACACATTCCTTGACCTATCTCTCCCAACCCTCTTTCTATCACTCCATCACCACCGCCACCAGTAAGCCCCAGTCATATCTAAACCAATTAACCCCAGACAGTAATTGCCTCCTGATCTCCCCACATTCCTGAGGAGCCCTGGCATAATACCAAGCTCTGTGAATCTGGTCACAGACATTTTAACTCCAGGATTTTCCACTGGGCAGACTGAAGGTCAGACGTCTGAGACACATTATTCCTGTCTTGTTCTTTAAAAAGAGACTGGGAAGGAGTGAGCTAAGACCTTCCCACAATGCAAGCCGATGTGCCACATTTCAGGCATGTATGGGATCAATGTCGCACATGTAAAATATTGCTGAGGCCTGGTAATGTTATTGGGGATCCACAAAACCTTGACCCAGACAGGATCTAAAATAAGTTCAGCCAGATGAACCATCATGTACAACAAGTCGAGAGTGACCCTCTGCTCACCTCTGTGGTTTCCTCCTGCCGCCGCCTCTGGAGCCGTTCCACATCATCAATCTCATACACCTTAATCTCAAAGGGCTCCTTCAGTGGTCCAGACATAGGAGGCAAATCCACCCACTGGCCTGCTGTGCCCACCTTCTTCCCCAGGGAAGAGGTGTCTGGCATAGGTGCGGGGATAAGCCGTCTTCTCTGGAAGCCTACACAGCCATGCATACAGACAAACATACAACGGTAATATTTGCTGTGCTCTGTCAGTAAATATGTATGAGTGTCAGTCTGACATATAAAGTGATGCTAGGCTTTACACAGGCCTCCCGTGTTGTGTTGATTGCATATTTATAAGGACTTCACAAATTTTTATTCTGTAGATCCACAGTATGAATGAATTCAAAAGGTTGGTTTAACACGCATGAATTCAAAAGGTTATATATACAAGGCAAAAGAAAACCCGAAACAGGTCACTACTGCTCATGCTCAATTCTTCTTATTTGGTCATCACACAGTTCAAAGTCCTCCTGTTTGAAACATTCATTACCATTTTCCCATATATGTATAAATATATGTATCCTGTGGATTCAGGACGGGAGGAAAATCCAATGGAATACAAATACATGTATGTAATAAGAATGGGGTCATAATGTCAGTGCCTCTATTTGGTTGACTTCCTGGGAAAGAAATGTAAAGTGGTTGTATATAGATATTGTTTGAATGTTATGTGCAGTTTCTCTGGCAAGTGGTGTTTAATTTGTAGATCTGCAAATCTTATTTTAGATACAAAACTAACATACACTAACATGCACCTTTTCCAGTATGCCAGACATTTTAATAATCTTAATGCATATAATCTATAGATACATTGCTATGTGTAAAACAACAACATACAAATTTGTTTCTCACCATTTGATCTCTTCTTAGGAGACTTGGAGCTTCTCGTTCTGCCTGAAGATGACATACCACTCTCGCTCAAGGAGTCATGGGCAGAGGAAGCGCTGCCTGTGGCTTCACTGTCACGGATCATGCTCTCATATCCGCTGCTGCCACCACTGTGGTAGAAAAGCGCTGTACGGCCCATGGCTGGAGGCAACTCCCCACTCAGCACACTGCTATTGTCACTGCCATGGCCACTGCTGTAGCGTTGAGGCCGCCTAGGTGCTGTTATCTTGCTGTATGGAGAGGGCAGCATGGCTATGGGGGATTTGTCATCACCCACATTCACCCCACTGTCATTACCACTGTCTGAATCTCCTGAACCTCTCATGTGTTTGCCCGATGTGTTGCCTGATGCCAGCTCACTCACCCGGCTGTTGGCAGCCCTCATGGCCTGCTTAGTGCCCATGATAGTACCTCTCCCAGGCTTGCTACTGACAGCAGTAGTGGTCCGAGCAGCTGATGTCCTTCCTGATGGAGGAAGGTTGGCATTGGTGTTTCTGGTCACTGGGGCTGCTAAAGACTTGGTGGAGGAGCTTAGGCCCTTAGAATTGTTGGCTGACAGTGTGCGAGCCTTATTTCCATTGAGTGCTCCTAATGCCCTGGGGCTTACACACGCTTTTACCTGACCAGGTTTGCCAAAAGCTCCTGTGCCTCCACATGGGGATGGTGGGGAGGTAGCAATAGGAGAGCTGGACGAGTTAGGAATACCAAATCTGGGAATGGATCTGCTGGACTTGCTACTGCTGCTCCCCAGACTGGCCCCACTATTCTCCCTACTAAGAGCAGGTCTGGAACCTGATAGGGACAGACTATCACACCTCTCCAGGGATAGCTGACTGCCATAATGCTGCCCAGCCTCACCTCTGGGCCCTCTGGCCTTCAGGCTGGAAGTAACTTTGGCTGTGGTGTGGTCAGACTTGAGGCTGGAGGTTTTGAAACTGTTGGAGTCTACTCTGTGACGTACCTCTAGCTCATCCTCTGATACGACTGCCCTTGTTCCAGAGGCCCTCCCTGCCTCCCCATATGCTGACTTTAAGGCACTTTGGGGCAGCAGGGTTCTGTTCTTATGGTCTAGACTGGACTTTCGCACTGGAGGAGGAGGAGGTGAGGTGCCACCAGATTTAGGGAGATTGCTCACTTTCTGTGAGTTAGCCTTGCTGTTTTTCCCCAGAGAGGAGAATTTAAGACTAGTGGTGGATGCAATAATATCCTGGGTTCCCTTGGACTCTGTGGAGGCATGGATGACGGGCACTGTCCCCAGGGTGGTGGCACCTCGTCTAAGCTGAGGCATTTTGCTGGGGGGATCAGCTTTCTTACTGGCTGACTTCTCACAGCCATCGACCACCCTTTGGGATGAGGTAGACCCCTGGACCTTGGGTGGGCGAGGTACACTGTTGCTGTTGATGGACGTTTTGCGGGAAGGGATGCCGCTAGGAGTGTTTTTGAGGAACTTGCTGGTGCTGTTGGGGTCAGAGAACTGAGGTTCTGAGTGGTTGTCTATGCGCTGCCAAGGATCCTCCTGTTTAGTCTCCTGCCTTGGTGGCTCTTTACTACTGCTGCTGCTACTATGGGAGATGGATGAGGTAGGTTTAATTTTCCTGGGAAGACTGGAGTGGACTATGGAGGGGCCCTGTGGAGTTTGGGAGGAGCTTAGAGAATGAGCTTTAGTTATTTTAGATGTGAATCTGAGAGACCCTTTGGCTGACTCCGGAGATGGGGGGCACTTTGTCAAAGATAGTTTGCTTGAAGCGGCACTGTCACTGTCTAGTTCAGAAAAACTAAAGCCGCTGTCATTTAAGGAGTTCTTTGCATCTCTAGGGGACGGGTCACAATGGAACATGCCCAGGGAATCTAAGTAAAAGGTGCCCTCTGGACCCATGTGTTTGCCCTGTGGGAAGAAGACATCTGCACAATGAGCCCCCTCGCTCTCCAAGGTGCAGACACTAACCTCACTAAGCCAAGAGCTGATAGATGAACCCCTGCTACCCATACAGACCATCGCTTCCTCCTGGAGGGGTGTGACCACCTCAATGTTCACCTCTGATCCTGCCACAGCAGACGTGTAGGCATCAAATTCATCATTGATACTGCTAATGATGCTTACAGGCCGGGAGCCAGAGGCCAGGGCCTGAAGGGAGCAGTCACTATTAAAGCTGATAATGCTGGAGGGCCGACCCTTATCTACAATGCTGCCTATAGACAGCTCCTCCACAACAGTGAACACCAGCTCGTCTTCTCCATTCAGCTCCACAGGTTGCTGCAGGGTGACTGTGGCTCTAAGGATGTCCCGGTCCATATACCTCTCCCTCAAGGTGGAGCGCACCTGGCATACCTCTACCGGAGCCCTGAGCATCGGTGATGTGAGAGGATCCCCCCTTTTCACAGCTTGATGGCTCATTCCAACAGGGGGCATTCTGGTGCTAGACCTTTCCTCATTGTCTCTGTTTCCCTTGTGTGAGTCTCTCGGCTGTGGAGGAGGTGGTGCTGGCTTAGGCAAGGGTTTCTTGTTGAAGTAGACCTTCTCCCTCACCACAGGCTCAGAGTTAGGTGCTGCAGTGGCTGCCTGTTTGTTTGCGCTGGCCCGGCTCTCTGACACCAAGACCTTCTCACCATCAGCACTGGTTCTGCATATGCCTTGAACACTCTCTGATGGCGCCCTTTCTGCAGGTATGCATTGCCTCTTGGCATTGTCCAATTTTGATTTAGTGTGGGGGCTGTTGGGTGGCTGAGTGGCAAAAGACTTAGGAGATTGCTTGGGTGAGATGTTCTCTTGGGAGGAGGAAACATTTGCTACAGTCTTTGGCGAAGCATAGCCTTGGCCCTCTTTAGATTTGTCGATCTTTGGGCTAGCCTGGCTTCCCTTGCCCTCTCCAACAAAAGCAGTGGGTTCTTCACTGCCGTCTATACACTCTAGCCTTTCCTGCAGCTCAGCAAATGTGTTACATTTGAAGAACTGGTCTCTATCCAGAGAGCCCTCTTTTGCAGACTTCTTCTTGTTCAGAGAGGGGATGATTGGAACAAAAGCGGGGGGGCCTTCATTGTCACTAAGCTCCCTGTCCGAAATTGCAGCTCCTCCAGGGCCCACGTAAATGACAGTGTCACAGGATTGCTCGCTACTGGAGGAGTAGTCTGGGTCACTGAGCAGGGAGGGCAGGTCTGGGTCCAGGGCTACTGTCCGAGGGTGGAACGGTCTGAGGTGGGGTGGCCGGCGGATCCTCCCTTCCTCACAGGAACTCTCCCCTCCAGATGAACTGGATGCATACTGAAAACCACAGAATGGAAAGAGAGGAGAAAATAGTCTTTTAGGGTTTAGAAAGTATCCCATTAAGGGATGACAGTAATGTGATTCTATATGAATTACAATATTCATGAAACAATTTTGTCTGTCATTTTCCAAAATCATTTTAACTCAATTAATTTATAGCTGACTTCATTTCTTAATGAATTCAGGGTGCAATCAATCGTAGGCAAATACTTATTCCTATGGCATTACCAGTCAATATATATCTAAAGGTTAAAAGTGCACATCAATAGCCACACAGAAATGAATGTCAATAATATGAATTGCTGTATGTGGGCTGCATTATAATCATGCCTCGGACCAATATTAAATGAATACATGCTGTCATTCCACCTAATTATCTGGAGCATATATTTTCCCTAATCCGAGGGAATGCATTACACACATCCTTAGGCAGCATTATTGATTACATGATTATGTGTTAAGGAGCTGAGAAAAACTAGCTCTGAATTATTGTACTAATAACCTTTCATTTGCAGAAGCAGTCATACATTCATTTATTCAATGACCCCAAAATTACAGGAGGAAGAGAATTCTCAAGATTCCAGTCATGCCATGTAACATGAATATCATGAAAGTTGCACACGCACATTAACAATGTAATTGCTATAATAACAACACTTAAATAATAACTGAATAACAATTACTCTGCATTCATCAGCTGAGCACAGTTATTGCAGGGTTGACCACTAGAACTATTATAATGTAAATTTAATGTATGTTATTACAGTGAAAAGCATTAATATTACTACTGTCACTGCATTGTATTACTAACAGTAACAACTGCTTTGTCAGTGTGTAATTTTATCCAGGTTTATCAATTTATCAGTGTACCTGAGTGCACTGAAATGTGTCCGAGTATCAATGTGTATCAGTTTATCAGTGTACCTTAGATTTCTTCTTCCTCATCCGGTGGATGCGGGAGGCCAGCTGGATAGTGGTGAGTGAGTCAGCGTAGTTGGCGGGAGAATCAGAGATGTGGGCAATCATGGTGGTTCTGCAGTTGATGTTCCCCAGGGACTCCCTCAGCAACATTGTCAGTTTGCTCTCCCTACATGGTGTATTTACATGATTGTCAGCAAATGTCATAACATTTAACTGCAAACTGCAAATGAAAAAATGAAGGTAGCTGATATAATTGTGTATTGATATAATGTTTATTTAACATTTATATTAACACTATGCATATGTACATACTCTGCACTTTACTGCTCTTTGCACTTCTGGTTAGATGCTGAACTGCATTTCGTTGTCTCAGTACTTGTACTCTGTACAATGACAATAAAGTTGAATCTAATCTAATCTAATAATTCCAAAACGTCCCTCATGTGCAGTCATTTTGTTTTCTCTGAGCTTTTGTGATAGATTCCATCTGAAGAACAAATGAGAAGCACGATGCAATACCAATGAAAGCCATTATATAAGGCTATTAGTATACGGAGGAAATAGACAGTCACACAGCAAACTTTTAAGAGTAAAGACACATGCAGCAACTTGTCTGAAACAATTTGATTACATATGGATGCAACTTGAGAGAAACAAACAGAAATACAGTGTAGAAAGTGAAACTGGCTCGCTTACCTATAAGGTACGTGTTTGGCTCCGTTGGCTAAAGCCATGATGACATTTCCCAGTGCGTTTAGCGATAGACACAGGCCCCCCCCTCCGTCTCTGCTTTTACTCAAGACCTTCTCACAGCTCCCCAGGTCGATGAGGTGCAGCCTGCTCCGTCCACCTGACACTGTGCCAATGACAGAGGAAGAACCAGGTGAGGTTATAACTCAGCACAGACACTCCCTCTCTGAAGTCAGCGCCTCATGCGCAACGCCATGATGACAGGCGTGGCAAAGCCCAGCCCAGCCCAGACTGGTGACTGCCAGAGCTGTCTGATTTATTCATGAGTAAGACCCCCAGTCTGAAGTGATTCAAATTTCAACCAGACTGGTAAACTCCCACCAGATGTGTAACTCAGAGTAACAAGAAGAATCAAAATAAATAAATAAAACAGGGACAGTCACAGATACCTATGATCCTGATGACAGTTAGAGGGATCGGGCTGTCGGAGTAAAAATCACAGGAATTTATAAGGGAGAAGGGTAGGAAAATGAATTCACAGCATAACAGGGCTACACATTGTTATGTGGGTGACTAATATGTTATTTCTCATGATTGTAGGAGAAAAATATAGTTCAGTTCCAGGCTTGGCAGCATCGCCAAACCATTAAACCCTTGTCAGCAAGATTTAGAAATTGAATGCTTCAAATCCTCACTCGCTCTTGGCCAAAGCATGAATACAAACAAGTTTGTGTCTCACAAAGGCCAGAACTCATCCATCCAGGAACATTGCAAATAAGAGACATGTCTGATTCTTCATTCATATTTATGCTGCCATTTCCCAGCATCTAGCCCACAGCATAATTACCTTATGATTACCCTCTGTCTGACAGCTAGGTCACCTGTACATAGCTATAATTAGGAGAGGAATTGATTGATGACATTATACTGCAATTGCACACCATCAATAATGCCTAAGAAAGTAGCAATTTTTAAACTACTGAAAGTAATTGTAATTATCTACTTGATTAGATATATGATTAGCTGATTATGGATTACTTCTCTTCTTGAGAATCTGTTGTGGACTTGAAGCATCCATGATCCATAAACACTGGTGGCAGACAGGTGCTAATAGTGTTGTTGAGCAATAGTGAAAAAACAAAGAAATGTAGTACTAGTAGTAAAAGTAGTGATAATGTAATCTGTAACTGTGCAGTGGCAGCATGTAGGAACACCGCTACAGAGGTGTAGTAATGTAATAGTAGTACTCACTTCCTCCCTTGCCGCTCTTCTCCATGCGGTACTGGTAGATGTGCAGCGTGAACAACATGTGGGAGTTGCGTCGCTCCTCCTCATCTGCATCGGGCCTGCTGGTGCTGCGCGCCGCGATGGCTGCATCCAGAAGGAAGGCTGCTTTCTCGGCCGTCGGGGCGCGTAGCTCGCTCTGATTCTGGAGCTGTTGGGGTGGGGGGGGAGAAAGAGAAAAGGGCTAGGGTGAGCAACACAGACCACATAGGGCTTGAGAAAGAGAATGGATGCAAGAAGGATACAGGGGAACAGAGGAAAGAGAAAGAGAGCGGAGCCAGTTAATTGGACCCCGACACACATTTCTTGCCCATTAGATTGGGTCTCGGGGGCAATTAAAGCAGTAGATATGCGCACAGAGGGAGGGGGATTAGGGGAGGTAATGGAGGAGCAGGAGGCAGGGGCACTTCCCTTACCATGGATGTGATGATGGTGATGGGATACAGGAAGAGAAGAGGGGGAGAAGCGAGGGAGAGGAGGAGGTAGAAGAGCAGGAGAAGGCGGGGGGCAGCATGAAGGGGGCCATGTGTGGTTGCTAAGACGAAGAGCAGCAAGGAGCTTCACAGGACTGTGCAGCCTTTGAAGTCATAGTCCACACAGATCCCCCAAAAAACAACATCTGACAGCAACACCTGTCAGTGCCTTCAAACCCACAGTCCTCCACCATCCCCCCAATAATACTTCTATTGTGCTGCAGAGGACCAGCACTAACACAGGGGTAATAGATGCTGATGGAGGCTGACAGGAGAGTCAATACAAACGTAAGGAGAAAGCCATCAATACCACAGATGAGTTTGGTGGAAATATAAAGCCAGGGTTTTAGAGGGTGGTAGGACAGAGCAAGAGGGAACTAGGAAGTGCACATGAGAAAGACCTGGGAGTTGAGAGAAAACACAAGACAAAGGCAAACATCTTTGGGAAAGAAAGAGGTAGATCATAGCGAACGAGATCAATACTCAGACACACTAATATATACCACAGAGAGAATGAGAGGATCAGTGGACAAAGAAAGAATGAAAAACAGGAATACCACTGGTGCCCTGTGTCTCCTTACCTGAGTGCCACAGATCGGATCCTCTCTCAGGAAGATGCCCGGGGACTGGCCTTCCTGCAGGCTGCCGGTGGACACCTCAGACAGCAAGTCCTTCAGCTCCTCATCCTTCCCGAAGATTTCCACCGCGGATACACGGACAGAGAAGCGCGTGCCTGTCTTCTCTTTGCGCTCATTGATGAGCTTGAAGAGCCAGGAAATGGCACAGGGCACGATGCCTAGGCTCTGAGTAGAGCCGTCTTTGCCAATCATGGTGTACGTCTTGCCTGGGGATGTGTGAGAGGAGGGTGGAAATGGGAATATTGCCTTGTGTCTGAAAGATAGTTACATAGCCCGATGCTCACGCTCCTCCTCAAACTAAAATTAATTCTTTCAGCAAGCTGTCTGAAAAAGCCAAAAAGTTGACAGAGGAATAGACACAGACACATGATATATTCTGTGGTTATAGTGTATAACAACTGCTGACATCCAGTAAAAGCCCAAAAAAGATCTAAAGGTAATCCAAGGACCCAATCCACACAGTCATTCTGTGGAGAGTTATAGCTACTGGGAAGAGCAGCATGAGGAGAGCCAGCCC
Source organism: Gephyroberyx darwinii (assembly GCA_900660455.1). Lineage (NCBI taxonomy): Eukaryota > Metazoa > Chordata > Actinopteri > Trachichthyiformes > Trachichthyidae > Gephyroberyx > Gephyroberyx darwinii. Next base: position 22,190 of record CABFOQ010021952.1, on the reverse strand, counting down.
TTCACTGGTCAGGTCAATTCCTAAGATTTTAATTACAGACTGAGCCCTAAAGCCTTGCTACAGCACTCTACCCCCGACCCCTACCCCAGACTCACCACCCGTTCCTTTCCTCCAATCTCTCGTTCGTCGGCTCACCCCAGTGCACCACTAAGCCAATTGTGGACATCAAGTGCAGCTAACAAAGGGCGATGAGAGTTTTCTTTGGCTAACAAAGGCTCTTGTCTAATCTCTCACCAGTGGAGGAGCTTACCGAGCTTGACGTGGCCAAAGCAGAAGACGCAGCCGTCCGCACCGTTCACCACGGACTGGATGACCTCAGCCACTGTCCCTGAGCACACCTCAGCCTATAGAAACACGGAGAGACAGCCCCTTCACAGTCAATTTACAATGCAGGCATTTCTGATTGGATTTATTCTGCTTGTCTTGCATTGAGAAATACTGCGAACAGGCATACATGGAACAATAAAACCAAAACAATATCCTAGAAACAAAATACTTATTTGGCATTGGTCACACTGTACCTTACAGGTTTCAGGATTTTTCATCATTAGCGCGCGCGTGTGTGTGTGTGTGTGTGTGTGTGTGTGTGTGTGTGTGTGTGTGTTGCAATGTGTGGCTCATTTATGCAATCTGTTTCAGCATGGGTCCTCTGGGGCAGGGCTTGTGTAGCAGAGGCCCCTTCCCATACATCACACCGCAAACAAGGCCTCTTACAGCAGAACAGCTTGCTGTTACTGTTAGCCACCAGCAGTGCTGTCCCAACGGCTCAATCTAGCAGCCTGGCCTCAGCTCTCCTGGAGCAACAGCTAGATTGAAGCTATCAGCAGCTTACTTGGAAGAGGTATGTGCACTAAGTAAGAGATCTGACAGAAGCTCCAAGGCTTTCCCTGCTACGGAGATACTGCACACTGTGGACCAGCAATGATATTCCCCTCTGCTCTCAGCTTTTTAGACCCTAAAATGGTAGTGCACCATGGGGAAATACATGAAATACTTGAAGTTTTCAAGAAATGTTGCAATGACTGACATAATTTGTATCATAAGAATCACTAATATAATCAGATCATTGAAAGGAGTGCATGTTTGTGCTGAGGAGTCACAGTAAGGCTGTGGTCTGTTGTGCTTTTCACCATCAAGTAAACATGTTGTCAGTATCTGACCCTTGTCTTTGATCAGAGTGGACATGCCTGATCTGGCCTATGGAGGGTTGAGGTTAGATATAGCTGCTCTATGAAAGGAGTGGTTAGATATAACTGGACTGAATTCAAATCATTCCCCAGAGGGCTTAAAAGGCCCAGCTGTTAGACCCACTCTGGTAAGAATGCCCCCCGACCCAAGGCATTTTTTTCTCTAAGCCCCTAGCCGCACCCTGCCAGCATAAAGACGTCCCTTTGCCCTTGAGAGGCTAACACCTCCCCCCACCCCTCAAAAAAAAACCACGATGTACTCGCAGACACGCACACACCCAAACAAAAATACATATATGTCCCCCACTAGCCCTTACTTGTGAGGCATCCTGGGTAAACACAGCATCAAAGGCAAATATCTTTGGGACGGCCACAGTGGCAGCTCTCCTGTGTCCTGAGTTGGAGTGTGGGCTGGACGCAGGGTCGTAGAGGGTCAGCTGCTTCTTCCTGCTGTCCACTTTCAAGAAGGACTGAGACTCTGAAGAGTCTGCAGCCTCCAGGGACGGACAGATACGCATCATCACTTTCACCTGAAACACAGAGAGAGACAGACAGGCAGACAGGTGAGAAAGCATAAAACATAAATATGAGCAAACATAGGACACACAATGTGCATCTCTCAGGTTCATCACATACAAGGAAAAACATGAGTTAAGCTTACAGATATTTTACCTGCATTGTACTTATTGTGCACTGTACCAAGCAACAGAAGACGAGGGAGAAATGCATGGCAGACTTTCTGAATAAAAGTTGGCATCTACCTAAGGAGCATAGCTCAGCATCATGCATTAACATCACATCCACAGTGTCAGAGTTGATGGACAGCGACGGTTGCCATGGAAACACTCAGTCCCACATTGACTGGTGGACCTGGTGGGTCAACACAATGCCTAATGGTGTCAGTGGAAGGCAGCTAGGTGGGTATTGAAACTCATAGCAGTAAATGTTGGAAATGATGGTGAATAAACCACCATGCTGGGGGATTATCCATCCAGCTCACCAGCATGGGCGTGCAGGAGCATACGGCCACCCTCTTATCCCACCTACCTCTTTTCCTCTCTCTCTCTATCCCTGCAACACGGGGCTCTACAGTATGAGGGTTTGATACCAACCCAATTGCATTCTGGGGCTTGACATTCAGAAGTGAGACTATCGTCTTAACACATTCCACAGGTCAGGGCACATCGTGCCTGCATGGTGCACTAAATAGGATGATGGCGTATATCTATAGGTGTTGATTCAGCACTACTCTGACATGTCTCCTCAGGTCTAATGTTATCACAGTAGTTATCAGAAGTGAAGTCCATCTGCCAGTTGCGTATGTTGGTACAGCATACAAACAATAGCTAAATACATTTGCCCATTATCTGCATCTACCCTACCACACAGAAATACTGTGTACAGTTTGTGTGGGTGTGCTCATGCATGTCAGTCCATATGGTACTGCTAAATACAATCATTCTTTTGAAGCTCTACGTTGCTTTATAATCTGATCTGATCTAAAAAATACAGCTCTAAAGGTTCTCTGAAGGGGTTGTGGAAACCTATCTGTGACTGACAGGAGACATAAATGGCTCTTGAGATATGTATAGCAGTCTGACTGAGAGTGTTTAGTGTTACACCTAGCATTGCACTGAACAACTACATGCAAGCAGCTTGGCCTCCTACAGACACCATTTCCTAGGGAACCCAATCCTGAACCATTCTTGAAAAAAAATGACTGTAACACCTCCCGGGCATTGAAATAAAAAACTTCAAATGTAACTAACTCCCTCCCCTTTCTGACAGAGCACTGGTTCTTTCAGCCTGCGTCTCTCCCGTCTTTCACACCCACACAAAAGGCCCATTCTTCCCCTGACTAGTATATAAATATTGCTACAGATCCAGGCTCCGGCACTCAGAAACAATGTCCGCTGGCAATCCCATTCTTTCAGTGAGTGAATTCTTCCTGGATTCCAAAGGCCAAGTGCAAACTCTGTTTATGCTCCGCGGGGGGCTGTTATCATGACTGATGTGTGCATATGTTGAGTAAATTACATTTGCTATGACATTTAAACTGGGCTTCCACATATGACTGCTGAGTCTCTGTCTACCAGACAGAGGCTACCAGGCTAGCTAACGCCTCGGCTATATTTACGTTGGCAGAGATTTGATACCAGAGACCACAGAGGATTGGCTAGAGCATTTTCACACCTCTGACCCCTGTGCTAATGGCCCCTGTTTCCCTGTCTCTTGATCCCCCAGAAAATCCATTAGTGGGGTCGGGCTTTTCCCCACCCCTTCACGTCTTTACCTTGTCAAGACCAAAAATGGAAACAAGACATCCACCAAAATTTGTAGATTGGATTAATATGAGAATGGCTGGCAGGCACAGACAGAAGCATGTTGGCTATGGAAAATGTTGTTGTGGCTTTACAATAATGCTCTCCTTGATGGAGAGGAAACTTGGCCTGATAAGCTTGGAACAATACCTTAAAACCTGATTTCCCTTTTAAACCCTGCAGCTGATACAGATGCACAGTATACCTCAGGTGACGCTTGTTAATAACACAGGCTTTTATGAAGTCTGTCAGCGGGAGATATACAATATGTGCAAAATCTCAACCGTCTGGATATCTGGCAACAGAAGCGAGGACTTCCTATCCAGGTGGGATCTAATCTTGTTAGGGGACTTCTTCTGCTGTATAAATACAGGACGTCAGCCCAGACAAACAATACCCAATAAACCACAAAGGAAGAGCTAGGTGTTTATACAGCAGTTTGTTTAATGACTGCCCAATCGTTGTCAACTGACTTTCATTATCACATGCTGTATTTGAAACAGAATTACAAATCCTGTTGTAAAAGTCGCCACAGACTTCTGGATTACAGCTTCTTATTGTATTTCTGTCTGAAACTGATGGTATTCAGCAGGAGGAATGCTGGTCTAACAAAATGAGTGAATTCATGACATTCCTGCGGGCTTATCTGACTACATCTGTATGGACTGGACCAGACGGCAGGCTGGCCGTGGACTGGTGTGTCGCCACTCTGCATTCTCCCATTCAAACATGGATCTATGTGTGTGTGTGTGTGTGTGTGTGTGTGCGTGTGTACATGTGGAGTCTGTATTGTACTTCTTACCTTTCCCATCCCGGGGTTCTCTTTGACCTTGGATATGGCCCGGAGCAGGCATGGCGGGGCGGGGGGTGGCGAGAGCTGCAAAATGCCACTGAAGTTGGTGGGGTAGATGGAGGGCTCCTGGGGGTGGAGCAATGGAGGCTGGTGCTTCTTCCGCTTGGAGGACAGGTTCAGCTTCTGAGCTGCCCTGGAAGGAGCCAAAAACAACAGGGAATGAGGGTTGGAGCTAAACTTGTTAAACTATCACAGCTGATGTTAAAGTCAGAAAGTTCACACACAGCTGTCCTGTTGTTTTGCTCAAGTGACTTTTTCTCCCAGTGAGGTACCCAACCAAGAGCTGATTGATTTTAAATGTCTAGCTTGACATTTGAGAGGGTGTGCTGCAAAGCCTTTAGAAACCACACAGTGAAACTATAACACATAAAGGTCAACAAGCTCCCAAAGTAAACAAAGTCAGCAGGAGAGCTGCACTATGTCCCCACTCCTGACCATTCCCCACTCTAAAACTGCTTTTCTTTCAACTCCCAACTCATGCTCCCCTGCCCAGATCTATAATACGTAAGCCCTCCAATTCAGCTGGTGCCAGCAGAGTTCTCATGTGCTTTGATGTTTTTCTACAGAAATCACACATCCGTTTGAAACAAAAGACATGATGAGAAATAACCTCACAGGGGTCTAAGATAAATGATTACCAGCCAAGACTCTTCTCTTGTCAGCAGCCAGATGCAGGTTGTCATGGCAGGACGGCGCTCTAAACGCATGCATTCATCTTGATCACACACAAAACATCTCTCTCTTTCACACGTCAACGTCAGGGATGTTGATGTGTGAAAGAGCCTTCTCGGCTTTAGTCATGTCCATCTCCATTACTGAAGCTAAGTGATGGTGACAGAATATGTTCAATCACAATTGAAGTGAATGTGGCTCGGGTATGTTGTTAAGAGTTTTGATCGTTTACAGTGAGCAAGCAGGTACGAGGTGGGCCCAGCACCCGAAGCTCACCCAACCATCTCTGTCTTTCTCACACACACACACACACACACTTACACACACAGCATGCGAGGGAGAGGTAGGTAAGCCTCTCCACTATCCTCTACTTTAATTGTATCTCGATAGATAAGTGGCTGTCTGGGCTGTTCCGCTGTGCTGGCACCCTCTGCTGTAGCCGATTCCAGCTTTTTGATGGTCCTCTGATTAAAATCCACTGCCATCCTGTTCTCTTGTCTCCCAGAGTCAGCGCTGAGTAGACACAGATTGGTCACAAGGCCAACTGAGTGAGGCACACACATTCCTTTCTGTTTGAACTGCTACTGCTCAAAGGACAGCACCAATATCCCTTCCCTGCCCGCGACTCTCAGTCTGAGCCTGCAGGGAATCTGGCCACTCTTAGAGCCGTTCCAGGTATGGCATCAGACCGGATCCGGTAACACTGAGCCTCACCTGGAAAGTCAAGGTCAGGGAGGAAAGTGATACTTCCAGGAAATTCAAATGCACTTCAATGGTTTTCACTCAAGCAGTGAAAATCCAGAGACAAGCAGGAGAGACAAAGAGCAGTTGTCAACAAGAGGGAAAGAGCGGCAGAGGGAATGAAAGAAAATGGAGTGGGAGATTAAAAGATGAGAAATCTGCAGAGCAAGGGATTTGAGGAGAGGAAAAAGAGACCAAGTGAGAGAGAGAGAGAGAGCGAGAGAGCAGATCCATGTGTGTCTTGGGTGAGCGGCAGTTTCCTGAGAGGCCAGCCTGAGCTCATTAGTCCTGCTCTGGGCTCCTCCGGACAGAACCGGGTGGGCTGCTGCCAAAACACCACCCCCTCCCCTCTCCCTGCCTCCTGGAGTGACAGCTGCCCCCCTCCACAACACTCCTCTCCCCACTGTACGCCCCCTGCAGCGACAGCCCAAGAGCACAATCAGGGAACACACTGCTGGCTGATGGAATAATTATTGCATCCAAGAGGGCTACAGGAGAAGGCTCTCCCCAGGGAGCTGCCTATGTGTGATAGCATGCGAGACGGATCGTGTGAGCGAAAAAAATGAGGTGGAATAGATGAATGTTAGATGGAGAAAAAGAAAAAGAAACTGTGCAGGAGTACACGTGGCTATGTGAGTGTGTGTGTGTGTGTGTGTGTGTGTAGGCTTGTGAATGTGCATGCATCTGCGCATTTATGAGAGGTATCCGCAGCACATATTCATTCAAGATAAATGTCCCCTGTCTCTCTCTCTCTCTCTCTCTACTCTCTGCCTCTCTTTCACCTTATTCTCTCCCCTCCCTTATTCGGAAAAGAGATATCTGTTAAATCAGCAGTCAGGAGTTGTCATAAGATAGCGCCACAGAAAAGAAAAAAAAAAGACACTGAAAATTTTGGCTAGTAAAGGCACTATACCGGTTTTTAATTGCCTTGTCCAGTCAGGAGCACACACAACCCAAAGGCGAGCCTGTAACCTTGAGCTTTAATTCATGTCACACAATGAGGAAAAGGGGTACATGTGGTGGCTTGAATTGAAGGTGAGTAAAAAGAGCAGAGAGAAAGGGATGCAGCGTGGTGCTGTTACTCATACACTACACTAATGGAGAAATGAATTGCTTCTCCCTCCCTCTCTCATGGATCTGCTCTCTTTTTTCTCTTTCTCTCTCTCTCCAACCCAACTATCTGATCACTAAATGGAAGCTAGGTAGTGAGGAGAGGCTCAGATTCCCTTGCTCACAACAGCTTGTCCACCTGTTCAGCCCCAATCTCCATACTAATGATGTATGAGTTAACTACGCAACTTCATCTAAATGCTCAAAAGGGAAACTGTGCGTTCAGTGAGTCTGATATCAGTCAGTCTCTAAAGGAATATTCACGTTGAAGAGTCACAAGATACATGAATCTGAACCAAAAGCGCTCTGTTACAACATGCACTAGAAAGAAAACAGCTGCAGAGTGAGGAAGAGAGTACTTACAGCTCTTTCCAATCCATCATCTAGTTTATGGTCATAGTCAAAAAACACACAACTGATCAAGTTCAACTTTAGGGTCCATGTCTGTGTTGCCAGTGTTCTCCATTACTTGCACATTTGACATGCCGGCAGAGAATACAGAGAGCAGAGCGAGGCGGGGCTGCTCACTAGTGGGGGCACAGGGGTCCTCTTTACTCCGATCGCAATCATCGAGGTTCCACTTGATTTCACAGTAGTTTGTAAGACGCCGGGGGGGCGGGGGGAGGAGGAGAAGGAGGCGCAGGCGTCATAGTAACCAAATGGAACAAGCACCAGGTGGGGTGGGTTGAAGGTGGGGCAGAAAGGATGACTACCCTGGTGGGGTAGCAGAGAAGTCTGACTGAGGGGGTGTTGTTAGTCCAGACTGCTTCTCGGGATGGATGGACGAGCAGGAGGCGAAGGGGAGTTCAGGGTGAGAAGGAGCGCCTCCCCTGTTCATATTCCGCTGTAGCGCCTGTAACCTGTCTCATGCCTCTTCACTGACAAAAGTTCAGCCTCAGTTCACGGATGCAAAAACCCAAGAGCAGCATGCTCTCCAGCGCTATCGAGACAAAATCGCATTTTTTTCTTCCCCTTTTCTCCCCTCAGTCTCCTCCAATTCTGCATTCATTCCAAAGGCTGCATAGTTTTCCTCTTTCTCCCATTCAGTTAATCCATTGTGGTGTATCTGTTGTGTGTGGCTGCAGGTCCTGATGCCTGGGTCCTTCCCAGTCCCTCTGCTGGTTACAGGCAGGAGGAGGCGGAGAGAACCAGCACGCCTAGCTGGGCTGGAAGGTCTCTGGGGTGGCTGGGAATGGGGAGAATTCCTACTCCTGTTCCACCTCTCGGTCCTTCTCCTGCTATCGGAGAAATGCTGGCAGCTGTCCTGCCGTGTCTCTCTCTCTCTCTGCCTTTCTCTCTCTCACACACTCCCTCCCTCCCTCTCTCTCTTTCCTCAGCCCAGCCCCTTTTCCCTCCGACAGCCAGACGAGGTGTCAGCGCTCGATTGCTGGCTGCTCGCGGCGCAATTTGTGAGTGCTCTCTTTCTCTCTCTACCCACACTGTCTCATACGTGCACACACAGACACACACACACACACATATGCACCCCACCACACGTCACATGAATACTTAATGCATACAGGAGCCCTCTCTTCTTTTAGGGTCCCACACTTCAAACAGATTTGGTTAGTATGCCTACAGTACATGCATGCATGAGGGTGTGTGTGTGTTTGTGGTATCCATGTGTGTCAGTGTACAGTATGTACGCACGTGCACATTTGTATTTCTTTTGCCTTTGTGTGAGGATGTAATTAGCCAGATGAATGAGAGTGTTATTAATCATAAGGAGTAGATAAGGAGGGATATACTAAGTGCACAAAGATGGATTGCCTCAATGAGTGATGCTCGACTCAATAGGAAAGCTGAGAGCGAGAGAGAGAGAGGACAATGAACAGATGACATCTCAGAAAGGCAGATTTATGCTGGCCAGACAGAAAGAAAGAGTGCAGTCAGTCAATGGTCAAGGGTAAAAAGGGGAATGAAAGCATGTGAGTGGGCGAGCGGCGGGGTGAAAGTACTGCGTATTCCCTGGACTGCCAATTTACCAGTAAGCCCTCTCAGCCCCCGATCAACCAGTCCTATTTGAAAGGCTGCCGCCTTGGCTGCAGAGAGCATACTACAGCATAAAGGCAGTGGGTGTGATACTTGCCAGATGAAAGTACATTCAGCACAAATACACACCAAGCTCGCTTTTTCTCCTTCTGACACAGTGCCCTATACATGAACTCTGCTGAATTCTGCGGCAGAAAAACAACTAGCGCCAGTGCCTACCTATTTAGAGAGCACAGGACACTAATAAACCGGTTTGATATATCACATAACCTTTACCTTCTTCCTTGGTCGCAGCACGTTTGTCTCAGCTTATTCTACAGTATGTCCAATGTTACTCACCCGAGGTGGTCTTATTTTTAAGAGCGGGGACCTCACACTTACCTACCACTGAAACCCTTTGGACCAGGACTGGCAGCGATAAATGAGTAGAAGACAATACTAATGTGGACATTGGTCACCCTGACAGTGCAACCAGTCATTAGTCTCATGCCCGTTGCTGCTGTCCTCAGTGTGGTTTCAACTCTGATAGATCAAAATGGAGTAATAACAGGCAGCAGCCATGGTTGGGACTGTCCAGATAGCCGTTAAGCTCCATCAATGTCTCCCTCTGTACAGACCTTAAGGACAGATAATGATTGTAACATATATAAACGAGCCAAAGCAAGACGGATGCAAAATCAAGGACGTCATTAGAAATAAAGGGTCTCCGGCTGCTTTTGTTCAAGGCAGAAAGCACATCTAGATTTGGCCCTCGCCTGTGGGGGGTGTGGCAGGGAAGGCAGCAAGCAGCAGGAGAGGTCAACTATTGGAGAGCAGAGAGAGTGGAGAGGCTGTGTTTGCCTGCTGCTTTCAAAGCTTCGGTTTGGCCTGCTGTCAATAATCGCTCTAGCCCCCTTTTCAGGCTTTGTCAAATTAGCAAGAGAAATTCCTCTGCCCCAGAGAATCATTAGCTGCTGCACCCATTAGCTTGTTTGTGCAAATTTGTCTCCGTTCCTCAGGCCAGCTCTGTGGCGCTTTAGGAAGCTCCTTTCTGGAGCTAATTACCATGTTGGCCACATTTACTATCCTTGACATTTCCTTTCTCTGATTCCCCTTTTTCTCTCCCCAGACAAGATAAGACTGCTCTGGCCATTCATGCGGGGATCAGATCACTGGGTCCGATATCAGACTGCTTTATCCCCCCCACAGTGAGACTGCTGCTGATTAGCAGGCAGCAGCATAGTCCCTCTATGAATGGGGATGGGAATACTGGGCTCCAGCCAGCCTCAGTACTACACACTGATAATGGCTACAGCACAATGAGTCAGGCTTGAGTTCATCCTGGTCTCAGTAGGTAAGTAAGCGTTGATGTGAAATTGTTTAAAATGACTGAAACAATGGATAAACGGTGGCTAAAACCATGTGCTGGAATCATTGCCAGGACAGAAATGCCATATCAGCAGGTGTTCATGATTGATTGTGTTGGATGTGTGTTGGCCAATCAGGAGAGGTATGTTTTAGAGTTAAAAGACAATCGATAGGAAACCTCCCTAGGGCTAAAATCAGTACACATTGTCTTATTGATGGACTGCCCTTGACACGGCCACACAGCCCTCTGCACCAAAGGTGTGGAAAAAACACATATCCACCATCTGAGCTATCTGAACTGAGAGAAATAAATGATGTGTTCAGTTTAGGCGAGAGAACCAGGCCAATGGGTCGCCTCCACGGAGCAGACAGACACAGTGCCGTGGGATAGCACTGCCAAATTTGGGTTGGATTAAAACGCATCTGCATCTCTGCACTGGCCTCGATGGCCATGGTCCCAGGTCACCTGCAGCCTGACCCAGCCGCCGCTAAGCTTCAGTGGTGATTAAGCGGCCATGACATCAGCCAGTGAAAATACATAAGATTCACATGGCGCACAGACAAGGGGAGATGATGTCATACTCTGCCAAGCAGCCCTGGCAGCAAGAAGGCCCATCCAGATAAGATTTACTAGCAAGGTCAGGGTCCTGATCATTAAGTAGGAGAAAAACACAAAAAAATAAAAAAAGATTTCTTACAGTCAATCCTGGTAGCTATATCTCAGTGGGTCAGAGAACCCCTCTAATGTTGAATAAATACAAGCTTCCTGTGAGTGACAGCGTCCCCTGATGTATGGCTAGCAATGTATAAATATATCCATTACCCCAACACTTAAAACATGTGGAGGGAGCTGGGGGGGTCAAACAGAGCAGGCTCCTGAAATAACCAAAGGGATATGGGGAAATGTGTGCATTGTGGAATGGGCTAGTGTTACCTGGGGCCCAGCATTAGGCACAGGGGGACAATAAGGGAGGGAACAGGGTGGTGAATGCAATTCTCAAACTGTGGGTAGAGAATGACAAAGCTTATCTGTGCCTCCTGTGTGGCGCTAAGGTTTAGTCTGGCAATGAGCCTGTCTGCTTTCTAACTACGGCTCCCTACAATCACGGGACCACTGGCATAAACATTATTTTACTTCTTCTCACTTCCTGTCTCTTATCCTAAATCACTCAAAACAACTTACGCCCGAAGCTCCAAACCCCTAAATGCCATGATAAATCTCGGAAAGCGGTTCAACAATAGTTAATTGTAGTCACAAATACTCAGTTTCTAGTTTAACTTGAGCGAAATGAAAAAAATCAGCAGAAATCCCCAGGCCGAAGATACAGAAACAGACATTCCCTTAATTGCAGTGTCCTTATCCTATATCATCTAGATTCAGATAGCGTTAACCGAAGCCAAAATCTTTCTAGTCATTTTGAGAAATTTCCCCTCTCCTTCAGCAGCCCAAGATGCATTAAAATGGAAGAGAGAACTAGCGGGCTTATCTGGCTGGCAGTTGAATCTTATCAATCAGAAGCTCCTGAACCTCTCAACTGCCTGCCTGCTTCCTCCCTCTTGGCTGTTTTAATGGTAGTCTAAAGGGAGAGCTCCTCTCTCCTGGGCCGCTTTATGCAGCAGCATTCTGCAGGAAGTGGCCAAACGCCTCCAGGCTAGGATTTATAGACTTTCTATAAATCCTGAGAAATAGATAAATGGATCCCAGCTAAACCAGACAGCAATGAATGTGATGTCCACTTACCTGAGCTATATCCTGCTTAGCACGTTCCAAACATACTGGACCAGGGCCTTTTAGCAAAGCTTTTCGCTCCAACAAGGTGTTCAACAAGCCTTTTGTTCCTGCAAAGTGTCTGGCCTTGGACACAGAATGCCAAACGGCACACCATTTGTGTGCTGACAGCTGACAGCCCAAGGCCGCACGCACACGTCTTCACCAATCCCTAGCCAATTAGGTAAGGCCGAACGCATTCATGTAACATCTGTGAACATAATATGCTTTCATAGAAATGACAATTTTCTCTGCAAAAACTGCTGTTACTTTGCAGATATGAATCCTTATCCACACTGTTCAGGCAGTAATGCAGATCCAAAAGGAAAATAACAGGAATGAACCATGCAACTTTGTGTAAATAAATTTTAAATTGTACCAGTGGTTTGTAAACGTGTTCTGTCATGGTCTACTCGGCACTCTTTCGAAACAGTCTGTGGACTGAGGTGGAAAACGAGGGATTAGGGCATCCTCTAGAGAATAGCTTGAATAACAGGGGATCATTTGAAACAGGGGGAAGAAAGAAAGGGAGCGCAAGTGGGGAACAGCGAAGAAAGCAGAGCAGAGGTAAAGCTGAGGATAAAAAACTAAATTAGAGATGGGTGAGAGGAAATAGGAGAGAGAAACCATCCCCAGAGACAGACAGAAAGAGGAAAGAGAGAGAGAGAAAAGAGACAGAGAAATAGACAGAGAAGGAGAGAGAGAGAGAGCAGTGGGGTGTGCAGCCCTGTCCTCTCTACGATCACTGGGCTGGCTCGGTGCCAGTGAGGGGCTGTCTATGAGGAGGTAAATCATTTTCTGCCTGAGAAAGAAACAAGGAAGAATGATCATTGGGGCTACGCCACAGTCAGCTTGGAATTGCTTTATTCCCAAAGAGTGCCAAGACGGGAACCCCCAGTCGGCCAAGAATAAATGGAACAGTTGGAGCCAAAATGGGAAAATAACTGATTAACATTCAAGAAAATCTGGTTTGGTGTTACATCAGGACAAGCTACTGTGGATTTATGCATTTGCTTGTATCAATATAGAAGTAAATGCCCCTTCTTTGTTCACCTGCCTTTGATTTTGTCATCAAACACTGAAAGAACATTAATACACTAATTTTATGTTCCAATTTAATGCCTTTGGACGTCTGATCAAGAGGAGGAGGCACGAGCCAACAGTCCCTCAATTCCCAAAAGACTTACATACAATGTGCTCTGTGTCTATGCCAAGGTTAACCCCATAGCGATGGAGGAGGGAATATTTTTGGTGCAGTAACGTTCCACAGGGATGTGTGAAAAATCCCTCCCTCCTGTAATGATAACTTCCTCTGCGTTTGTGTTTCCTGCTCTGCCAATAAAGCATTGTGTCTCCAGAAGCCCCACGCCCAGTCGTCCCATTGCACCTTCCTTACCCCCAGCAACCTCCCGATCCCTCAGCTGAAAGGCCAAGAACCCCTCCAGCCAAGCTAGGGGCTTAAGGAGGGTTTAGGACAGACAAAGGAGTGAATTGGGGGGTAGAAGTCAGGGGCTATTATTCCAATTACAGTTCATTTTATTGTTTTGCCTCCTCAATAGCCTTCAGAAACACAACTTGCTAATGTGGTCACCACTAGCTTCAACCCATAAGCCCTGAAGAGGTAAGCAAAGCACAGGGCTTTAGCTCTGCAGGACCCATTTGTCAGTCAATGAGATAAAGGGGCCACTTTAGGGCCCCCAGAGGAAAGGACTAGAAAACCTTGCAATGGAGTCAAAAGGTCCTCATAGGAAAATCTCTACAAATTGACCTTAACTTGTTTCCAAGAGGATTAGAAATCCAGAGTACTGCAGCTTTGGACACGAGGGAGAAAAAAATACTTACCAGTCAAAACTGGTTCAGGCAGCAGAAATAAAAGTCTTAGAAGAAATTTCACTTTTCAGTTTGAGAGGTGACAGATGATAATGAAGACATGTTCCTCTGCAGACTTCAGCCTCCCCACCCCTGGCACTGCTGACAAAGATTAACAGCTACTTTCATCTCCACCAGAACATTTTTACTCTACTCCTCAGACACGGCTCCAGGTACTCTGCTACGTTCTCCTGCAAGGCTGCAGAGGACCTGGAATAACATCACTCTCTCAGCACACAGGTTGAACTCCAATTCACCCACCACCCCACCCACATCTTCCCTTGAAAATCTCAGGAAGATGGTTCTGCTTTGGGCATGCATGGAGGAACTATCAGCATTCACGTCAAGTCATCACTGAATGAATGACATTTCCTGTCTCAGCAATCAGTTCAGCTCACAGTAGAGGCAGGATACTTGATATACATGGGACCAAGGAGGACTGTTATTAACACGAGTGTCTCCCCAATCATATACAATGTCCTCTCCAATTAATACATAGCAAGATATCAGACTGTGAATGGAGGTTAATCTGAGAGCATGATGACTGTGGGAGAGAAAGACAGAGGGGAAGAAAGCAAGCATACTTCTGCTCCACTTCTCTCCTTCATTAATCACCGGCTGCCAGGCTAAGACACCTAGCGATTATTTATTTGCACTTCTCCACATAGAGGCTATCACAACAAACAGGCCTGCGGGCTGCTGAGAACATTTGGGAGTGATTAATCAGTGGGCCGTCCGGAGAGACTGAACGCAGGGGGAGGGGAACTCTAACATGTGTTTCTTAATGTACCATCTTTATTCAAGTCAATAGGCAACCCGGCGAAAACGAGAGGGCGAGAGGGATCCCGGTTAGGTGAAATGGGCTGAACTGTCAGTGAGATGGCCGGGGTGGCAGATATGGGAATAGAGATTATTGTTAAATGTCTGGTTCTTGGAGGCTGTAAGGAAGAAAGAAATACTCATTGTGTATCAGTGACATGGCAGCAGATCAAGGAGCACATCATAGACGTATGTGGTAAAAGGAAGATTGAGTAGTAACTGCCTGCTCAAATGCTAAGAGGTCAATGACTACAGCCACATAATTCAAGTTAAGCAGTTTACCCTGTATCCCACACTCATAAAGTCAGCCACAAAAACACACATACCAACACTCACTCGGCCACATAGAGCGTATGGGGATAATGGGATTTTTAGCACTGTGCAGCAGGCTCTCACGTGCTGGGTCATGAACCAATTACAGGCTATAATCCTTTCCATTTAAGACGATCTGTATGCAGTAAGAAGCAACTAAAACAAATAGGGGATAAACCCTCGCTGCTAGTTTTACTTTGATCCTGCCTTTTTGCACGTTTCAAAATTAAGTATTTATTGCAGCTAGACCAGAGTAGGTCTGCCGCGCTATACCCTGCACGCACGCTTAACCTTTACCAGTTCTCCACCAGGAATTACACTTTTTTGAAAAATATGACCCGTACTGCAAGCTCTGTGGACAGTTCTATTCTATTCTAGTCATACAGTTGTATCAGTTTTGTTAATCCCATGATGAATCCCAGGGTGAAACGTCCCCCTTGCTTTTCAGCTAGTTGGATAATATCAAACCCCCAGCAGCCAAGCTAACTTGGAGATTTAAAAATAAAGACAGTGGAATGGCGGCGAAGTGGTTGAGCTCTTCAGTCTGTGGGTGATGAGGTAAACGCTTAACTGCCTGCCCTGACAATGGCCTTATCCCCTGTGGTAATCTGAGCCCCATCAGTAAAAGCTGGTACCTTCCCATTGACAAACAGAAGGCTGGGGATGCTGCGTGTGTTTCTCTAATAAGACTGACTGTGAAATAAAGAAGCAGCGTTTGGGGAAATCAACCCACTAACACTGATTAGGCAGCTATTACTTATTCATCTGGAATAGAAGTCTACGGCAGGCTGACAGTGAGGACACAGAGGCCCACCAGGAGCCATCTTTGTTTCTGGGACTGCAGGAAGTAGAGGCAGGGTGAGCTCATGGGAGAAGGGGCCGCAGGCTCTATTCTGCTTCTGAAGACAATAGGTCATAAAATTTCCCAATGCATATTCCACGCCACCAGCGATTGCAATTAACTCTTTTTCTTATTCCAATCTCCCTCTTTCAAAGTGTTTCAACCACAAAGCAAAAGTGGCTGCGGTTGTAATGACAATGATAATAGACTCCATTTGCATGACACCTTTCACTGAGGGACCCTAAAGAGCTTTGGATGGTATCCCTCAACCCCCACTAGTGTGATGCATAATATCCATTCAACAAGCTGGGGGTTAGAGAATTTTGCCTACTGAAGCACGATAGCTGAACGCTAATGTTCTAATCATGAAGCCCTGCGGGACTCCTGTGGGCCATTATCAGCGCCGTTATCCCGGTGACTGGGGAAGGCTTGCAGTGGGCAGACAAACACAGCAGGAAATTTACTGGATTGATGCTGAGGGCATAGCCTCTCCTGCCCACACACTACTGCACACACACAACCTGGCCATTCAGATCATCGCTACCAACACACTGAGAGACAAAGACACCCTTATGTTGGGTGACAAGCCCACAGGACAGAGGTCCATCCTCCACATCCTCTCATTTCCCCCTGTGTGAAAGGAATCTGTCAGAGTGGATGGCAGTGCTTCCCCCTTTCCCCACAGGGCTTAGTATATGGACGCAGGGTGAGTGCATAGGCTTGAGTCAGCGTTTCAGCCTTTTGTTTGTCAGCTCTGGCAAACGGCCCCGTCTGCCCCCCAGGCTATGTGAGTGGGCCAGACAGACTTCCTGACTCAGGATTTTGGGGGGAATGGGGGAAAGGAGACAGAGAAAATCAGTGCCCCACACAGGGTTATCCCTCACCCAGACTGCAATGAACCCTCTGCTTCTCC
This sequence comes from Gephyroberyx darwinii, assembly GCA_900660455.1. Taxonomy (NCBI): domain Eukaryota; kingdom Metazoa; phylum Chordata; class Actinopteri; order Trachichthyiformes; family Trachichthyidae; genus Gephyroberyx; species Gephyroberyx darwinii. The sequence goes on along the minus strand of CABFOQ010021952.1, from coordinate 5,445 downwards.
TCTCCCCAGTAGCCCTCTATCACCAGGGCTGTTTACCATTCAGGGTGACAGGCACAAGTGCTTCTATGCTGGCCGTCACCCTGATGCTGAATGGGGCACAACACTATCACACCGTGTTATCTCATCCCAGGGAAAAAGGCCCCTGCCCATGAAGATGCATGGGAATCCGCCCCAGTTCGCTGGGCATTACCTCAGCTGTGCAGCAAATTCTTCTGTGCGAAATGAATGCTTACCTCAACATACAGGATCTGAATCAGAATATCCCATACAATATTCAGTATATACTCCCATGAAGCATTCACTCCATGGCAATATTTAATAATATTAATCCAAAACAAAAAAAATACATTTTATTAATCAGATTTTTTATGAAATATCTCTTTATCACCAAACAATGTTACTTGAGAAACATGGAAGGAACATGGAACAAGGGAGGAGGGAGAAGTAAGATTTTGTGGGTGGGTAGTTGCTTTGTCTGGAGGGAAGGAGGTAAAGGTGTGAGGTAGAGGTAGGACATGAGGGATTGGGGTGCATGAGGCTAGTGGGATGTATCTGCTGAGGTGCTGGTGAAAAGTGTGACCCTCAAGACAAACCTCCTGCTCTAGATCCTTTTAGGCTATGGGTCCAGGCTGGATCTCCATCAACACCTCCCCACTGCTGATGGCACTCGACAGGCCCCAGATAGTTTCACACCTGGGCTTTTCTACAGGCTGCAGCCCCCCCATTGCCTCAGCTGGTGCTGCCTCTGCGGTTGCTGCTCATCCCAGCCAGCCATTAGTCCCATCAGCCTGATTATGGCAGGAAAATACCAGCTGGTGTTTTATCCCACAGTAAACAGACAAATACCACAGTGCAGCCCAGCCATCACTGCTACCACCCACTCAACACTTTTGTTGATCCATTCACTACCCTGGGCATGTGTTGCTCAGATTCAACAGATTCAAGGAGAAAAGATATACTAAGGGTATGAATCAATTCCCATTTGTCAGGCTACGGTGAATGTGGAGGTTATTAACATTTCAGCTCCACAGTGGCTGTTCCCTTAAAATGAAGCTAGGGCTTAGCCTGCATTTCAGCAGTGCTTTCTCCTATGCTATACATTCTGATCACACTCATTTTGGTGAAGGCATCCATCTCGCTGTGGCTGAACAACAAAACCATTACCCTTTCACCTGCAGAGAGCAGACGGTCCAACTCCAACACAAAACTACACAAGCTACACAGAAAGAGAGAGAGAGAGAGAGAGAGAGCAACAGACACATATCAAACACTGCAGCTCAGTGAGCAGCATCAAAAAGCTTGGCACAAACATGTACCCATATTCGAGCGAACGCACACACAGCAAACACAGCATCCCTGTACAAAGTAACTTACTTGACTCCCATGGTAGTGAAGCCAGTATTCCTCTCCACAAGCACAGGCCTCCTGCTCCTAAAGCTGACAGACTGAAGCATCAGCCCAAGCATGCCTCCGGAGTGTTTGAACGCGTGTAGCGGTCCCAGGCAGCTACCGTCCTGCTATGTGTGTTTATCCCCCTGCCAGGCGGGCCAGACCCACTGCACTCTGCAGATCCCTCCACTCAGCATAATCTGTCCTACCAATTTGTCACTGACAGAGATCCCCGCTGTCACTCCCAGCACAGCCAGCCAAGCACAGCATTGTCCTGCTTTCAATGCCTACAGCCTCCCTCTATGGATCTCTCCTTCCATGGAAGAAGTTGGTGTGAATGCAGGCAGTCGGTGTGGTGCCCTCCCCTCCTCTCTCACTTATCTCCCACAGCAACACATGCCACCCCCTCCTCTACAAACAAACAGGATGGGCTCAATGGCCGAGTTCCTCAATCACATTCACATAAACTTTGTTAGAACAATGAACTTCATGAAGTCATCCACCATGTGCTCTTTCCGATGATAATAAGCAACAAGAACAAAGAATGGTGATATTGCAGTGAATCACTGCTTTCACTTTGGAACACATTGGCCTCATCATTGAACTGCGTACGTCACTCCCTTTGCCTAAATTATAGTCCAGTCAAGTAGAGAGGCTTATTTCAATTTCCTGATTCCCAGTCTCCACTTATGAAAGAAAATCAGTGAAACATTTTATCCTGCAAGCTAATGACTTGTTTCTATGGTTACCTTGAGCAGCCTAGGTGATGGAGAGTGGAGGGAGTATTAGTGACACAAAAGCAGGGCCTTGTGTGTGGAGGAGAACAGGAGGCTGAATGGCCCTGCCACACAATTACAGAATTCCTTCCCCACAATCACAGTCATTACTGCAGAAACACTCACCTGGGCAGCAGCTGCAGGGCCGTGCTGGACGGCCATAAAACCACTTCCTCTTGACACGCCTCCAGGGCCACATTCCAACAAACAGCTGTCAGTGCTGCCCCTGCAACCTACCGGCCCGCCCGCTAGCCTGTATGCCATCTCTGCAGTTTACATTGTGAACTCTATTCTCTTCTCTCTCCCCCCCCTCCTTTTGTTGTCGGGCTTCTCTGCGATTTCACTCACACGTATTGCCTGACTGATTTTTCTTTGTCTCATCTCCAAGGTCTTATCCTTTTCTATTCATATTACTTCCCTGTGCATTCAATGCAAATCAGCCCTCTCCAGTGTGTTGTTGGTGTGAGCTAACAGAGTGACGGGGAGTATAGCCCTGCTCCAAACACACATAAACAAGGAACCATTAAGCGACCATGGCCGCCTCGCGCCACTGTGCAGAGATCAGTTAACTGAGCATTCAGGAAGTCTTCTCCTCTCTGTGTGTGGTGAGTTGCTCCACTGAAAGGTCCCATGGGCCCGTGGGTATAAACACAGCGTCACAATCAGCAGGTGTTAATGGAACAGAGAAATGGGTAGAGGGAAGAGCGAGAAGACATTCAGCCACACAGCCTGGCCCCTGCTGTGAGCGCTGCCTGCTTTCATTACACAACGCTGTGTCAATACACTAATCATATGCTCTGTCACAAGGCAATCAGTGTTCAACGTGCTAGTTAGCTGAACACACGCCCCTCAATTCATTACCCCCCTCCTACGCCTGTAACACTCTGACAAACACATGGATGCACACACACACACACATGCACACACCATTCGCTTAGAGTCTGACCCTTGACTCTCCCTGTCTTGATGCGACTATATAGTCCGTCAAATTGCCAATTGGACATTATTGACCCTGAGTGATCTTTGTTTCAGCCAACTTTGCACAATGGGTAAAAGAAAGGATGAAAAAAGCTTTTGAAACTGGAATTTCCATAAAAATCAAGCGCAATCAAAAACATGATTTATTGCGTATGCACATCTATTCACTGAGGCTTGGAGAAGGGACTCCATGTGGTTTGTATTATGATCATTGGGAAGAAGTGATAAAGGGATGGATATAATACCTGTAAGCCGTCTCAATCAAAGACTAGCTGTTTGATTTTCATTCTGGGGAAGATTTATGGGTCCATGTAGTGACCAGAGACATACTGTGAAAAAGCCTAATTTAAATCATTTCCACCAGAATAGAGAAGCATCACAAGATAATACAGATGGTTGTCTGTGGGAAATTCACCCATATAGCCAACAACATGGAGGCTAATGGTGCCTGGAGTTTCTTGGTTATCAAATCCACATTTATAATGAAATGATTTTTCAACTGAGTAGACATCTTAAATGAAACACAAATGAAATGCTTTTTTAACCAGTTGAATGGTTGACTTATTTTTCTAATGAAAAATAAAACAATGCATCACGTTTGTTCATTACTCTCTTTTCTCTCCTCTCTGCATCTCACGCCTAGATTCCAGCTAATTGCATTGTAATTAAAATTTCTTCTCTGAGTGGAACGGTGTTAGTGAATGTCAGACAAGTGTCTAAGGAGCCACTCCGGTGGGGTAGGAACCGCTGGTTGGGTATTCTAGTCCTACATCCCGGGCTCTCAGGATTCACACATGCATCCCACTAATTGTATCTTAAGAGAACAAAACTGAATACCAACCGAAATGAGTTTTCAATCAGTTCGAAAACACGAAGCACAATTCTTTCTGACTTTTGAGGATTCACGCTGCAATCAGCAGTCGTGCTTATAAAGAAGAGACAAAGACGACAATGACAATGATGATGATGATATTCCTATTGCAAGCAACAGCTGCAGTAGGTCAGGAAGTGGGTGTGCTTCAAATCAAGCACAGTGCATCTCCACCACCCTGTTGTGTGTCTGTGGAATGTGATGCTGTTTAAAGCTGGCCCATCATCACTGTGCTTCCCCAGGCCAAGTAAAACACCACATTCTTGGCAGCAAATTATCTTTGGGATGAAATGAAAGGTGGAACCCTTCACAACGCCCTTTCACCTCCTCCCCTTCTGTCCCACCAGGACTTGATTCAGGGGAAAAAACAAGTCCACCAACTACCCTTTCCCTGTACTTAGCCTGCACAGGCAAACTAGGCATGGCTATCTATCTTCTTTTTGAAGCTCAGGTCCAAAGAAAATACGAGAACTAATAATTCAGTGTCGGGAATTAACCCTGTCTGGTACTGGGTCACACCTCACCGTCATGCAGGCCTGGCCTGCCGCTCTGTCACGGGAAATGAGACGCACAGGAAGCTGCACATTTAGAGGAGGATTTGGAATGTCCTCCTGCCAAGGTAGAGGCCCCCTGGCCCCACAGATATACCCTGACCTGTTAAAGTTGGCAAGACAAACTCCATTTGTGGGTATTTGGAGAAAGTCAAGCTCCACAGTAATCCCCTGTGGGCTTCCTGTCACACTCCACAAGTCCCTTGGTCGGCTTCAATGGCCCTATGCATCATCCTTAGCCAGTTTCCCTTTGGCTAACATTCATTATGTCATAGCACTCCTCAGGGAGTAGAGGCTTTAGCACTGACCAACCTGCCAGGGAATCTATCAATGATAATCTAGTGTATTACACTAGCCATCCGTCTGCCTGGAGAGGCCGAGGTATTCTCAGAGGCATCAGGAATACCAGAGCCAAGCAGAGCTGAAAAGGCCTCAAGATGCACTGCGAACAAATGGTTACAAGGAAATACACTTTAACCTAAACCAAAGCTGCAGTAGCATCTACTGCACTCAACACAGTTAAAATACATCCGATTGAAGCTGACGAACCCAAATAAAGGGAAAAAATGTAACATTAAACACCTCAGAATAATACTTGACTTTAACCTAAGCCCTTTCATGAGACACTCCCTCTCCGGATTATGTAATGCCGTTATCTATTCATGGTCACTGGTGCCTATAGCTAAAGGTTCATTTAGTCCATGATGGTGCGTATTCCAAGGTATGCTATAATTCAACCATGGTAAGAACAACATCTCCATGGGATAGGTGCCCCTCATGATAGTTAAAACCATGCAGTCATGTGCAGACGAGTTTATACACATCTCCTCTTCAGCTAGTATACTACCCACACACACAGGAGCCTGAGTGCTCATTATCA
>CABFOQ010021951.1:6781-21774 GCA_900660455.1 Gephyroberyx darwinii | reverse complement strand
GGTGTCATCATAAATGTGTGTTCAAAAGAAGTGTGACTGTGTGCGCGTGTAGCTGGTGTGTGTAGGGGGTGCCAGACATGGTGCTAAACTATATACAGGGTGTGAGCTGTGGATGTTAAGAGTGTGTGTGTATGCGAGTATATGCGAGTGTGTACAGGGAAAGCCCACAGAAAGGGTTACAAGCAGCATTTAAGTGGGGATTAGGGTGTGTGTGTGTGTGTGTAGGTTGTCTCTTGAGAAAATTGACTTTTCTTATTGTTTTTCCTCCTAAAGCACTGGGGGGAACCAACACAGTCCAGTGGTTGGTAACAAATATCATTCCGTTGTTCTTTCTTTCTGCTTTCTTGATACGAGAATAACACCAGTTCTGGAAAATTGGGATCCCAGTGCTGGTCTCATGAACAGTGAATTTCCACAATGTAATGACATCATTGTCTAGTCCTCTTTTTATTGGATCTAGGAGCAGTCACAGTGCATATTTGGACCAAACCATTCCATTCCATCCTCTCATCCCCCCACAATATTCTCCTCATCTTTCTTTAATGCCAGTTCAAGTGCATTTTGCTTGTTTCCATGTTGTATGTAGGTTACATGTCACAAGAGATTGTGGTCCTCAGTGAGGCATACCAATAAGACAGAGAGGAGAATTCAAGAAAATGGTAGCAAACAAGCACCATAGGGCATTTAAAGCAGTAAATTCCTTTGCTCATTCATAAGGAAGGCTTTCAAAAGCACATAGGCACACACGTATGATCAGAAATGCACGCACACACTAAACCACACACAACATACATACACACACCAATGTGGGGCTCTAAATCTTGCACATTTTCATTGCAGCATCTAGCTCTGGGTTTCTCTGTATTCCCTTGCTCGCTCTCTCTCTCACATACAAAAACACACATTCAGCCTCCAAGAGACATACAGACGTTTGAGAGAGAACTTGAGACGTGATACTGGTGCTCTCTCTAACCTACGTCTCTCTCAGAGAAGCGGCCATGGGATTGGTGGATTCTGATTGGAGCCAGATGTGAGAGACAGAAAGTAGGTGGGACACAGTAACAAAGACAGACAGACACTACATTGTGTCTTAGTATAAAGACCAAGGTAATTCAGAAGACATCAGTGAGCATAACCAAGGCCAAAGGTATGAAGATGAATTAATCTTCTTAACACTGGCTAGTTGGAGAAAAACAGTCTGACAGGAAGACAAACCAGGAGGAGATACAATAAGAGAGAGAGAAATGGAGGTTCATGTTTAGCTACTGTTGTTTTCCTCTAGGATATCATTAGCTGTAATTCTGCCTTCAAATGGTAACCAGATGATAGACTCTGACTGCTGTGTGCCTACGTTTGCATGGGATGACGCATACATAAGCAAGCATGCATAAACACACACACACACACAAATGCGTGCGCACACACACAGTTTCATATGCAAACAAATGTGTGTGAAAGAAAAGTGCATGCATGTGGGGAAAAAGCACTAGAGCGGTGTGTGTATGTGGTGTGGTTGAAAGAAATAAGAGAGAGGGGGGGGGGAAGGGAGCGATGCAGAACCCCGTCTGTGGCTGACAGGGAGAGCGCTGTGTGTGAATGTATTATCTGCAGGTAGCAGCCAGTGCCGAGCAGATCAAAAGAGAGGTGTGTGTGCTGGCCTGATCCCCAGCTGGGAGACCTCTCACCTCATGGCAGACACAGGGAGCCCTGTGGACGTGACAAGGATGGGGAGGGGTCCTGTTGTGTATGTGTGGGAGGGAGAGAGAGAGACAGAGAGAGAATGTCTGTGGGTGTGTGTCTATATCTATATTTGTCTATGTGTGTAAGACGAGAAATGTCGAGGAATGTGTATTGTTTTTACCCTCTGTCTGTGTGTGTGTGTGTGTGTGTGTGAGACAGAAAGAAGACAGTTTTTTAATGTATGGTTGCGTCGCAGAGTGAGCGATAATGTGATTGTGATGTACATTATTTGTTCCTATGTACCATATTTTACAAACGGGTGAAGTTGGTGTAAGGCACACATGTCAACAGAAAGGTGATTAAAACACCCTGAATGTCAAACTGCAGCAGCAATAACAGATGATCACCAATATGCATGATGCAGTGGGAGAGCAAAATGCAACCGGAAAACTTTGCTCACACTCCAGTTTTTCAGTCGGTGGCAAATGTGCTCACCGATTTCCCAAGAGAAGACATGCACACAAATGAAACATGCTCACAGCAGAATTTAGCTTAAATCTCAGAAATTTGGCAAAGTAACATTTTGCAAATACACGTGGGGTTGATGTGGAGAGTGCAACAGTGTACAGTGTGAGTCAAGTTGCAATCTCTTGGGCCAAACTCACCAGGGCCGAAATCGCCATGCCATAGTGCCACATTTAGGCCAATCATGAGCCAAGTCAGAAGCATCCGTTTGTGTTAATAAATGATGGAAGAGCAACAAATCATCCTACAGGTCACGCCCAGCCAAGATTTGGAAAGTGGTCATAGCACATTTACACTAGGAGTTTCTTTGGTGGTCTTGCCTGGTGCTCAGTGGAAACCAGTAGGTCAGAGAACAGTCTATGCAGCACTGTGGATGAATGCCCTGCAGCCATTGATGTGATGAGGCAAGCTACTTATATATGGGTTATATGTTATATGGGACCTGTAGAAACATGGTTAAGAAATTCATTATTTTACTTTCGCTGGACTAAATACCACACACACCCACTGATGTATCATTTTTGGGTCTGTCAAGCAGGCTGTATTTAACAGTTTACTATGTGGCACATAACCAACATTGCCAAAATTCATCAATTTGCCTGTAAAAATTCCACACATGCTCAAATGCTATACAGCTGAAAAAACTGTGATGTTGTTTAGGGCTTTATCATAAGCAGCCTATAAATTAGCAGGCTGAATGGACATTTAAAAATATATATCAAAAGTTCACTAGTTTGCTTTGTTTAGTTATAATATAGAAATAAATATTGAGCTCTAAATTTCTCAATGTGTCTCTCACTGAGTTTGACAATCCTACTATCCTAGTAGTGTGTATGTGTGTGTGTGTGTACTGTGTTATGTGCTCGGGTGAGCGAGTTTCCCTCCTGAGGAAGCTCACGTACCCCGCAGCATTCTTAGGGAAAGTCGAAGGTCACTGGGAGAGGCTACCTGGAACGCTGACACAGACAGGATATGTCCTCTTTATGACTCCACCCACTGGGATCACACAGCCACTTAGCCCTAGCAGCCACCTCGTACCTTTCGATCCACCTTGATTTCTTTCAAAGTAATGGTTCAGTCTGAGCCAACATTGTACACGTTAACTTCATATGAAATAAAGCACAATGTCTTCAGGAAAGGTAATGCTGAAAATTCCTACGTTTCCAGTAGGATGTAAACCAAAGGTGATCGTGCTTCTTTCATAAGGGGATATGCTTTAGAATAAACTGTCTGAAGACATGCAGACAGACTGTTCAAGTGTCTATTAAAAACTCATTTTATAAACTAACTTTTGATTTTTACTAACATCTGCTTGTAATCAATCATCAAAGTAAGAAAATGCGAGGAAAGGAAAATGAGAAAAATGATAATGGGATGAAAATATTACTTATTATAATCAGACAGAAGATTTGTCATGACATTAATAAAAATGGTGTCCATGCTTTTCAAGGTATCTTTATGTATAGAGTAGTTACATTTAGAAAGTTTTTTTTACTTTCAGTACAACTTGTCTTCCTGTCCCTTTCAGCGTACGGCAATCCTGGTATGATGCTCATTCACTTCAGTGTACAGCCCATTGTTCCCTCTCAGCTTATTTATGTTGTGTGGGCCCTCGGCCAAAACCAATAAATTTAAAACTGTCCTGTGGATGGCTTTAGAGGACAGGTTGTTGAGAGAGAGAATGAATACAAGATAACAAACAAGAGAAAGAAAGAGAGGTTGTGTTTTTCTCAATGAGGAATTGATTACTGCGTGTCTTCTGTTCTCTTTCTTTCCCTTTTCCTATTCTAGTAGAGCATCTTGAGAAAGGGAAAATGCTCTTGATGGACTATAAACAAGTCAGAGGAGACACTCTTTGCTCAGTATAGCCTTCATACCGGTATGGTTCCCTCAAGTTCTGCATGATTCAGTGGGAATACAATTGTATGAAATATACGTTTGTTTCTACAATTCAATAAAACAGACTACTTCCACCTCATATGTCAAGAGATAAACCAAATTATAGGATCGTAGTCATAGTAATAATCTATCAACGGTTCATTTGTGTTATAATTGTGTTCATTTGCCCAAAGTATTTCACATGTTTTTGTGTCTCAACAAGCACCATAGAAACCAGTTTAAACAGCGCACCATCCTGCTGATCAGCGCTGCAGGATCCGTTCTGTCCTGAAATGTACTGTAGGTGTTCCTTATAGCTGCATTGTAATTGACTGCAGTACAAAAGAGAAGTGAGGAGAAACAAGAGATGTACGGCTGCCACAGACAGGTGATCAGTGATAAGAGGCAACTACGTGAGGTCCTGGCAACCATGTCTCATTTAACCAGAGATCTGAGGCCAGGGCCACAGCAGAGCCAAGGGAGAGACAGACAGACACATCAAAGACCTCAGATGACTAGCTATGGCAGGAGACGGAGCCATCGTGGGATGAAAGAGTCAGAGAGCGCAAGAGAGGATAAAAGTATGGTACCCTATGGAAATTTGATCACAGGACAACTGCTGCTGCAGCAGCATGGTTCAGGTGATTACAGCTGTGTTCCAGCTATCTTTTAGAACGATGGGGAGACACTTCCATATGTGTGCTCTGTACGATTACATTGACGGTCAACTCATCTTCTCTGCAGGATCAGTTCGGATGATTTTGTGTGTGTGTGTGTGTGTGTGCGTGTGTGTGTGTGTGAGAGAGAGATCAGTGGTGAATAAAAATAGCAGAAAACACTGAGGATTGGCTGTCTGTCTATCCAGCTACACATCACTCACCCTCACACACAAATAAATAAATACATCAGAAACTCAATTCTGATTGGCTGGAAGAATTGAAACCTTTCAGATAACTGCAGGTCCCTGAATAAGAGTTCATGAACCCATCAGCTCTGTATCATAATAATAATAATAATAATATATAATATATAACTTGCACAGCTGCAATGTGCGACATTTTCATATTAAAAAATCTATTTTGCTCCTCTCCATTGATAGAACAGACATTCAACCTAAACCCAGTTCATGAACGCTTTTAAATTTGCTATATTTGCTGTTCTAAACACCCAATAGGAAAGATCTGGCACACAGGAAATGATGTGTCTTACATTGCTGGAAGCAGCAACAGCAGTTTGTTTGGAATAAATAGAAGAAATTGGTAGTTGGCATGACCAGTGATAGCCCCCCAAAGATGGGTATGGTACCTACATAAGATTTTAACCCAATATCAAGATAATACTGTATACGAAGATAAATATGATATCTAAGATATAATGTAATGTACAGAGATAATAAACAGAGGGTTATGTTGTGAATATAATTACAGCTCAGGTTCTCTCAGAGGTTATTCTTAGGGAACTTACATGCCAATGACATGCCAAATACATGTTCCAGTTCAATACTACAGGCTCAAAGAAGAGGGGAGAAGAAGAAGAGTTCAATGGAACAGAAGTCCAGATGCAAAGTGCATGTGCCGTCCTTCTTTTTGGCCTTGGAAGTTTTTTCTCATAGCAATCATTACTACAATATTCTTCCTGTTCTGTGCCAGACACCAGAGCAGTATATCCAGTGGTGAATAAGGCAGTGTGTGTGGTTAGTATAGTGTAAGAGGTCTGGCCAGCCAAGGAGCAGTAGGGCTGGGGACAATAGCAGGAAGAGACCACAGGGAGGGCTTTGTCGGTCGCCATGATCCCCTGGATATTGTTCTGCTGCCCACCGACATGTGAAGGATGGAGGGGCGGAGTGAAGGACGGTGAGAGAAAAGAGGGAGGGAGCGAGAGAGCATGATGAAATAGCATAGGAAAAAAACAAAGTTGAATAAAGATAAAGGACAGTAGAAGAGAGGTGCAGAGGGTAGAGGGTAGAGGACAGAGTGCAACATGGTGACATGAGCTGAAAGATGTCAGCAATGGTCCATGGGTCCTGGACAAGGAAAGGATACTGGAATGAGTGGAATGCAGGTCTTAGACACACTGACAGCTGACAGACTGACTGCCACACCTCCTCCCACCCCCCTATGCCCCTCCTCAATAGGAGTCCTGCTTCGGAGCACGTACGCCTGCATACGAAGGGGCCAACCAGTCTGTACTATCTCAGCTCCAGACTCCAGCTTTGTTCCCCCCTCGGACCGCTTTGTTCACTGACCAGGAGACCGGATGTCTCCTCACTGACTAGCTGCTCGCTCCCTCCCTCCCTGATCTCGCCCTCCCTTTCTGTTCTCTCACTGGTGCCCTCTTTTCTCAGGAATTTCAAATTCTGGTAAAACACTTCAGAGGGATCAATTCCGATGCCAACACCATTATTTTGAAATAAGATTCTCTTGAAATGGACCCACGATCATAAATGTGTACACTTCTACAACTCAACTTCTTTCATTGAGGACATTAGGTTTATATGCCCCTGCTTGAATACGTTCAGTTGTTACAGCAATGACGCTGACCCTTTGTGGCCAACGTCCAGACAGGCTGCGGTCGTTAACGTTAGTGCTACTGCCGGGCCTGATAACACTGAGGTGACGTGATCTTGGCAGACAATAAATGACCTCAAGGGAAAAATGTCAGATCTCGCACACAATCATACACACTGTATGGAAACAGATGCACCCATTGCAGATGAGAAACGGAGCCTGAACACCCATGGGGGAAAAGGAGAGCATGATCAAATGCAAGAAGGAGTCTAATGAACTGGGTCTGGGGATGACGCCTATGCACCGCGCCAAGTTGGATAAGAGTGGTTACTTGAGGTTAATTGGGATATGAGAAATGTTTTCATGTCAATGAATTCAATGCCTCTGACACATATTCGCAAATGTTTGTTACCATGACTGCCGAGAGGACGACAACATACACCCAAATACATAGACAAGTGTTGTGGCTGTCACAACACGAAGGCTCATGCTGACATGATCAGGCTGATGAGCCAGAGTAATGTTATGTACATCCCAGGCCTTTAAAGATCTTGAATACAGTTAAATATCAATCAATTCAGTCTGGAGGGTTCACGACTGTAGCCATGTTAACTTTAAAAACACCAACGTGCTGTGGTAGCGCACAGAATCCCTGAACAAAACATTCAATTAACACGTCGACTTAGTCACTACAGTTAGAAGATCCTGTAACTACTGTCGCCTGACTGATTCCTGGGCACGAATCGACTCATCTAGAGTTTGTCTTCTGACGCGTCCGCGCTTCTTTCATTACAACATGACATTGCGGATGTGAAGTCAGGGTTATTGTGTGTTGCTGCGTGTGTGTTAACATTCCAGAGAGGCCAGTAAAGGTCCAGTAGAATCTGAGGGCACTGGGAGGAAGCAGTTTCTCCTCACACAGTTTCTCACACACGCACACACAAAAGGAGAATTTTTCCACGTCCCATGGCCTTTTGTAGTCTATTCTGGATCCTGGAAAGAAGGAAGTGGAAATAGACAGGAAATGTGGGAAGGACAAGGGGACTTTGGGTGACGTAGTCTTGCCATACAGTGGCCGTAGATGTCATTTTCTTTGACATTAATATGAAACATATTAATGTTTCAACAAACGTCAATACATCAATCATGTGTTATAACAGTAAGGACACACCCACCACAGCACCACGTACTACTGTTTCCCCATGGCCCGTAGCCCAAATAAGGCAGATGTCATTGAGAAGACGTGAGAAGAAGCGTGCAATGTAAACTGTGTCAAAGATGTGTCAGGTTCGTCTACTAGCTCTAGTCTACTGTGAATCCACTTCATCACAACAGCATCATCCTATAGAGCACGCAGAATGTGAACAATTGCTGTGTTAATGCTCAGCAGCAAACCGTCGTACCTCGTATTTTCTAACACAGTGCCCTATGACAAAAAAACAGAAACAAAGACACACAAATGCCATGGCATATGCTGCCGGTTAGCACAGCAGACAATGAAGTGTGGTTTGTCATGTTTTGGCCTTGAAGAATATTTTAAACTACAGTTCAACTTCTGCTTTAATCAGCTTTCATCCACAAACAAAAACTAGCCTTCAATCAACAGAAATAATAATTTGTTGTATATTGTGATAGCTGTCATTCACATTGACCGGTATGGAAAAAAATATTGTGATAACATATTTGCCCATAGTGCCCAGCCCTAACCTGTATTAAATCAGTTGTGACAGGTAACACCATACCAGACACCAACAGTATTCAAATTGAGTCAATGAAACCATCTAAGAGCAGAAAACAAGGAGTGGTCACCAACCTTGCACAACTGGACATGTTCCAATGTAAACAGTGGGATTGTCTGTTAGAGGGAGATTAAGATGGAGTGTCTATCTGATATCTGTGGATGGCCTCATCAGAATGAGAAACAACAGGACAGCAGTGGCCTAGCATCACCACTGCATGACTCAGCCTGGCAGAGTTTTGTGATGAAGATCATGCCGCAAGGGCATGATACCAAACAGAGACAGAGTGTGTGGAGAAAAGAGAGGGAGGTCGAGTTTGTATGGATGCTGGTGAGAAGAAGGACAAAGAAAGAGAGTATGGCTGTGAGTGTTTGTGTAAGTGAGAAACAGCAAAAGAGAAAGAGAGTAAATCTGGCGCTCCCCACCTCCATCCCGCCGACCTTGCCGGGTCCCAGTGCCAACCCATATCCTATCCCAAGCAAACCAGACAAACCCTGTTGACCCCATCTTTCTTTTGGCCCTATCTGAATGAAAGGAAACAGCAATCTTGGCTCAGGAACTATGAAATGAGGAAGCCATCTTGGTAGTGCAACCCGGGCTACCTTGGCTCAAACACTATGAGAGGTGAAACACATCTCGGCTCAGAAGCCAAGAGGGGAAGGAAAGAGGAAGACATTGTAGCTCAAACACTATGAAAGATGGAAGACATTTTGGCTCAAAAAGCAGGGAAGGAAGAGAGGAGGGTGACATCCATAACCCAAGAGTAAACTCAGCCACCCCAAATTAATCACATAATGCCATAAAAAGCACAATGGTTGCCATGCCAGGGGAGACTCAGCTACAAAATTAATTCCAGATCATGTTTATGGTCCATTGGTTGTTTCCAACAGGAAACATACAGAAAGGGTCAGATAACATATGGAGAGGGCATATGTCTGCACCATAAGAGGCATACTCCTATCCTAACCCAGTCACTATGGTTGAGCCTACTGTAACTCAGAGTTGGTTGATGTTTCAATCTGTCTGAGAACCAGCCAGTGTTGCACAAACTAACACTGTTGTTGGCTGCATCTCTACATGTAGTGCCTACATATCACCTCCAGGGGCCAGTAGAACAATTTCTTCATGCACCCAGGCAACCACAGGTTCTTTGTCTGACCACTAGGTGTCACCAAAGTACACCTTGCCGAGTGTTTCAAAAGTAGGTATACTATTTTTAATAAAAAAATAAAGCGGTATCATTTTCATTTTCTAACCTATTTTGTCATTTTAACAAAATACTTAAAAATTCAACTGACAAATTAATAATTAAATGTTTAAGCATTTATTAATAATACAAATTATACTCACTTTTTATGTTTATAAAAATGTATGCCTACTTTTGAAACACATCTCATTATTTGTCAATGTAAATCCTTGCCATTATTCATTCCACAAATTTGCTGAGTTGATTCCTACACTTATCTATCATCAATCTGTGATGTTCAATGAATTCCAATTATTTTATGATTAAGTGTTGTAATTAGCTTTTTTGTGTGCCCACTTTCCCTCAATCTGCCTCATGTACATCTACTTCAGTTGATGATTTCCTGCATTGAAATTGATGCATTCAGTATGTACAGGTGGAGAGAACATAACAAGAGAGATAGCATAGTAAGAGCAAGAGCGTGGGAGTTTTTCCATTGAAAGTGAGAGTTGCACATCTTGTCTTGTGGCTACATTGCATTATGGTCTATTGAGTGTACCGTCGGTGGAGAAATAAATATAATTGTTAAACATCAGTGCAAAATGGTGGGTCTAGAAAGGCCTGATTCTGAGGGACTGACACCAAAACCAGACATTTAGATTTTGTTTTAGATAGCACAACATTTGTGTCCTATTAAACTCCATTGTAGCTGCACTGGAAATATCTTGATGTGACATCACTTCATCTACATTTGGCCAGATATCTAATAAGAAAAATAATAAGAAAAATACACCAAACAACAAAATAGGCCAATGAATGCAACGTACATCACCAATAGCTGTTAAGTTAGAGTGTTAAAGTGTTTCAGGGTGGGTTTTTCCTTAAGCCTTTCTGAAGCCAAACATTCGCTTGGTGTGCTTGACTGGAGATGTCACTACAGACCACTACTACACTACTACTCTTCATTGCACCTGCTATTTCACTATTACACCACCAGGGGTCACTCTCTAACAACTAATAGGTTTTTTAATCTTGGTGACCTGTATTGTAAGAATACAAAATGCTGCTACTATGTTTCATAGAATATGTGAATTAATCTCTCACATCAGCATGAGAAAATCTAGACAGGAGTTTTCAGTTTTCATAGAGCTAAAAGGAAAAATACTTAGACGAGTGACTTACTGAGTGCAGGTGAGGCAGGAACCTCTCTATGTCATTCATGTCTATGCCGTCATCCTCCTCAAACTTGATTTTATTCATCCTGAGAGACACAAACAGAGAGAGAGGGGGAGAGAGAGAGATCCTGGTCATGATCCTGCTGGGAAGATCAACAGACACTGATGGGCTGAATCAGTGACAGAGGCAAAGTAAAATACAAAGTGAGAAAATGAGACCACAATAGATTTTCAATCACTTGTGAATCACTTGTGAAGAAAAGATGAATGGAACAGAATATAGATAGAGACAAGGTGGAAAAGGGGAAAATGAACACAGTAATATGGAATCATCAAGACTAAGACTGAGACAGGACAGGACCAAGCCAAACAGAACAGAGTAAAAAAAAACTTGAAGCCCCAATCCCAGGACCAGGTCTTACCCCTCTCTGTCAATTTGTGGCAGATGCTTTGGTGTTCCTCGGTAGTGTTTCCTGTGGAACTGGCTGAAGTCCAGCTTCTCTGGCTGCACATCCCAGCCTGCACCCCTAAAACACAGAGACATGAAGACAGAAGAAATGGTTAGAGACAGCCAGCATCCCTGCATACACACAGAAAGAGAAGGTTAAGTATCCAAGACAACTAGCATGCCAAGGAACAGACAGGCAGAGAATAATGCTAGAGACAGCTACAGTTACAGAGGGAGGGGAGACAGGTATGGTTAGAAACGTTTCCAGCCGGTGTGCTGGTGGCTCAGTTTTCTAAGACGCTTACAATGTCGCCGTGATGTCCCGCATCATAACTGGATATCAACGAATCCGGACCCTTGTCACGTCACCCCCTCCCTCTCCCCCCATCTTTCCTGAGTCTCTCTACTATCAGCAGTCCAATAAAGACAAAAATTGCCACTCTGAAGAACAAAACAAACCCTTGCTTTGCAAATAACTGTTAACATGGCAATGTTACCACTAGACAAGGCGAGCTGAAGATTCATCTTTATAAGCAATGTAACAATCACACTTATCAAAGCGCCTTACCCCCTACTCTACCAGCAATCAGTCTATCTCCCCTTGGCAGTCTGAGTCCCCAAAACAAGTCTTCTAATGAGGTACTTATCAGTACCACCTCCTGGGTCCCAGAACAGCTTTACTACGCCCCCAAAGCAGGTCTTGCCATATGTACAGTACTGTGATCACTGCATCACATACACACAACAACACATTAGACATTTCAAAACGCATGCGTCACCAAACACACACAGGATTAATCTGATACAAAAGAAAAATCCTTGCAGAGCAGATATGTAACAGTGGGATATCTAATCTGAGCTGGTCTGAGGAATCTGAGGAATGTGTGGGATGTAAAAGGTGAATCTTTATAGAGGTTCACATCTTAACATAGGCAAGAAAGAGCAGAGTTCTCCCTGCTTGTTTCACATCCCTATTGACATTGTCCTTGAACAAAAATAAGAGACATCCAACACATCACTTCAAAGATTCAATGGCTGACCCTGTGCAGTATCCAATCTGCCATGTGCTAAATGCTACTTTTCTCCAGGCAGGAAGAAATGAGAGAGGCCAGATAGAAGAAGGCCACAACACCCTTGAGAAACTGGTCAGAGGCTGAACTGAATTCAGCAAACAAAAAACACCATCAGAGCTTGGAAGCACAGAACTAAATTGATTCATTTTCCTTATTTAATGTATTAATCCAAAACAGGGATTCAATGTTAATGCCATAATTAACAACATTTTAATGTTCAATATGTAAACAACTAAGTAAATAAGGATGACTTTTACCCAATGTGCAAATAATTCTGCTACTGAATGATTAAATGGGGAAGTGTACTTTGGCAGTGGTGGGTAGCATATGTGTACCAACTCCATCCTCCTATGTGCTCAGATGTGCCACCGTGGCCGGAACTTAGGTAGGTGAGATTGCCTGCAGATGTTACCATGGCAACCAGTCTTCCCTCCATTTACACTGATTTATGTCTGATTCATTTCCTTTTCTATTTGTTTTTTTGTCTAGACGCTGTTTGTAAAATTATTCAGTTATACGGGAGCTTTTATGAAGAGAAATACACACAGACAACACACTTCTCTCTTGTAGTTACTCCCCACACATTGTTACAAGCTTGTTGGTCTTTCGAGCATGAAGGTCAAATGTATTTTCAGGACTAACAAATCTCTGCTTCATCAGTGCTCTCCCATCCTCTCAGGCCTACTGTGCTATCTGCAGTAAAGGTGACTTTGCACCCCAGGCTCCTCTGACCAGATGTCCTGGGCTAACATGGCTACACCTGATCCACAACTAAAGAAAGAGAGGACTTCCAATTAACAGCTGGGAGTGCAGATGAGACAGGGAGGGAGAAGTGAGAGGAAGAGCAACAGAGGAAAAAGGAATAACAGTGTGAGAGCAAGAGGACAAGGCTCTCCAGAAACCACAGTTGCAATCCAGACCCACTAGCCTGCAGAGCATACACTGTATACTGATCCGTGAAACAGCAAGGTACCTACCCGTGTGAGTCCATGGTGTTGGCAGCCCAGATGTCTGTCCCCAAGATGTCAAAGGAGCCATCTCTGTTCCCATTCTAGACAACACACAAGAGAAAGACTTCTTCTCAAAACAATTTAAGTGTGCACAATAGGGTCTGTAAAACCACTCTGCAACACACCTATCTTTGTGTACCGTGCAATAAAACAGACCTAGCCAACATGTAACAGTTAGAAAGTACACTTCAGTTTCTCTTGAAGACACAATACATGACATACGGCACATCAGTGCTCCAATAAGATATTAGTGATCAAATACGAACTCCACTAGATTCACTCCAATGTCTGCTTGCTCTGTAGTGTGACATTTAATGACAAAGGTGCGGCGTGGATGTGTTGTGACATGTCTAGCTGCTTATGTTCAAGGATGGTATTCTGGTCTCATTTATTTCTCCCAGAGGTGAGGAGTATCTCTGAAGGAACATTCAGTGAATGTTGTGGCAATGTGATCCGTTTGAAGTGGCAGACACAGGAAGCGCCCCTGGCTAAAAGCATTAAGGCCAAACACACACAAACATTTGAAATACTTTATTTGGATCCTTTTATTCACATAAGAGCACAGGACTCAAATGTTTCAAGGTTCTACAGTTATGGACACTTAAGGGTACAGGTGGCAGCCCCTCTGCTTAGCTCTTGCTCGTGGCAGACCAGCAGTCCTCAAGCCTTTAACAGCCAGTTTATGAACATGTCTGAGGCTACCAAAAATCCAAACTATGAGCCTACATGAAAACCACATATATGTGAGGTTAATGGCTGATACAACAGTTTTTCGAAGGAGGCCTGATCCATTTATAGGCTATTTGCAGAATCAGGACTTCTCAGGCCTTTGTTTAAAAAGCAATGTCAGGGGCGCTGAGTACAAAAACACATCAAACCACCACCATGACACACACACACACACACACAGATGTACCTGTACCTTGGCAGGGCCTTTGAACTGGTTGTTTCGACCCCTGCTGCCAGAACGGGAGCCAGAACCTGGTCTTGAGCCTGAGCTGGGCCTCGAACCTGTACTGCCATTACTACTGTGCTCCCACTCATCCTGGAGGGAGAGAGAGAAAAGGATCAACATGGCAGCCATACTTGATTTACATCATACTCAAGGTGGGAAACACTATACAGCAAAGCAGATGGAAACTGAGGTAAACTCAACTGCTCTTTGGACAAAATACTTCAAATATACACCAATATACACTCAGCAATGTTGAGTGGCAAATAACCCAATAACGTCCAGATCAAATGCTACTGCAACTGGACTGAAGGGTACAGCCATTATGTTGATCCATGATGTTAGCTCATGTTAGTAACATTTACCTCCAAACCAAATAGGGCAAATTCATATTGTCAGCATTAACAGCCTTTATCTTTAGCATCAGTGGTGCTTCTTTGACAGTCTAATTGTTTGTGTGCTAGGTCTCCTGTTAAGTGTTCAGTGACTTTAGCTGATTAACATTGCTACTGTTATAAGTCAACTACCCCCATAAACCAGCGGTCTCTGCTGAAGTCTCAAGTCAAGTCTCAAGTCTTTCAGTGCAGGTTTCCTAAATCCTGAAAGGTAGTCTACTCTAGAAAGGCCTTAATAAGCTTTGGGTGCCAATAATCACATCAGCCATCTTCTCAGAAGTTATTGTAGCATACATGGTTTTCTGAATAAAAAGCTAAAACACACGCACACGCACACGCACACGCACACGCACACGCACACGCACACACACACACACACACGCACACGCACACGCACACACACACACACACACACAATAATTCCT